>CM075193.1:742500-835000 GCA_037577475.1 Chaunax sp. Z400
AATTTTAACATTTCCAATCATTTTCATATATTTCATTGTTTTTTTTCATACTTTTCAGACTTCATTAGTCTGATTCAACTTTTTCAGGCAGCATTGCAGTCTAATACCAGCTTTTCAGCATGAAGCATTCACATCCGCAATATCTTCAGAAATTGCTTCTCTAGTTGTAAATAGAAATGATTAATTTATGTCTTATTTGTATACATAATATAAATAAATAGAAAATATTTCCTTTAATTTTTCCATATTTTGATATTCTGTATACTATTGTTTGTTTTCATGTTTTGCTATTTTATCTATTTAATGTATTGTATATATTATATTTTTATGTTTCATTTTGATCAATATGACAGAGAAAAAGTCAAATTTGTATTTTTTTAATCAAAGTAATTTGAAAAATGTATCTATAAATTAAATTTAAAAAACAGCGTTTAAATAAGACTTCATATTACAATTAATTATTTAAAATTATGTCAATATGTAATTGATAATAAATCACTACATTTTTTTATTTGAAATGTTTCCATATTTTGATATTGTATATATTTGACATGTTTAAGACTTTAGTAAACAATCCATCAACATGAGTAAATAAAATAAAATAAAACAAAATAAATAAAATAAAATAAAAGTCTCTTCCCACATTGCTCGAGGACAAATGGGAGCCTTGTCCTTGGAAAGCTGGGATGGTGACTGTTGATATAAAACACTTTGTTTTATTAAACAAATTTTAAATATTTGAATAATTATTTATATATAATAATAATCTAAATAAAATGTAAATAATAACTTTAAATATTTTATTAAAATATTATATTGTATGTAAAGTGAATTTAAGAAGTGAAGAGGGAGAGAATAAGGATTTTCAGCTTCTACCTTCTTCTTGCGGCTCCGTCGGTGCTGCTGTCCGTCCTGAGTTTTCCCCAGCAGGTCAGGGAAGGCCAGCGGCTTCAGGGAGCGAGAGCGGGGGGTTCTGGGATACCTGAATGGGTCGGCGTCCCTCGAGTCTCGTCCGCTGCGGACAGAGCAGAGCGACCGCGACCGCATGCGGCCGGACGAGTGGATGCTGTTGACGCCGATCATTGCGATGATTTGATTGGGACTTCAGTTCAGTGGAAGTGAAAAAAGTCTTAAAGCGTCCCACAGAGAAGTGTCCTGTAGGAGGCGACAACCTCTAAATCCCCTCCAAATATTTAACAAATCTCAGTTGTCTGAGCGACCAAACTGGAAGTTTGTATGAACGGCTCAGTCCAGGTTTCTCTGGAAACAGATCCAACTCCACTTTGACAAGTTGGATTTTAGATTTTAAGTTTTCCAAAATGGAAATTTGACAACTTCAGCATGAATTTATTTTGTTTAAATAGAAGAGCTGCTTGAGAGCAGACGGAATAAATGGTGTCCTCAGTGGAGCTCAGCCTGCTGTATTATGGATCTATTCATTATGCATAAAAACATAGCAGAGGCTCATCCAGTATAGAATCCTACAGGCTGACAGCTGTAGGCTCACTCAGGTGTCTGGAGGCAAAAAACCACAAAAACCACAAAGACGCTGCTGATAAACCGCAAAAGAAAAAAAACCTATACTTAGACAACTGTTTGTTGATCAAATTGAGCCTAAGAGTAAATTATTTACAATATTAGCTTGACATAATAATTAGGACATATTTCCATCCTTCAAAAATACAGCTAAACCTGAAATAAATTAAATGATTGATGGAGATCATGTGACAAATATAACTTTTAAAAGAAACCAGGAAGAAAAAATTTAATATTTTAAATCATTAAGATTTGAAGCTTTAATTTTGTTTTCCAATTGAAGTCAACTTTGATTGAATTCTTGAAATTCAACAGCTCAGAGCTTCAAACCAACACAAACACTCAAACTGTCTGAATTTAATCCCTCAGAAAACCCCAGTCTTCTTCTTCTTCCTCTTTGTCCTCTTCTTCCTCTGATTTAACAGCTTTCCAAAATGTTGTCAAACTGGCGGTTGAAAGCAGCCTCCTGAGCCGGTGACAATGGCGGCGGCGGAGGAAAATCCCTGGACTGCAAATAAAGCTGCGTGACGGAGGAAACGCATCAGCAGCTCATCCAAAACAAAAAGAAAAGAAGAAGAAAAGAAGTGAAGCTGGGGCGAGCGAGCACACCCACACATGCAGACAGAGAAAGAGAGAGAGAGCACCCCAAAACTGGCGTCAGCTCCCTCCTGAGACAATGGAGGGATGATGAAGGAGGAGAGGAAAAGAGGAGAGTTCCTCCTGTTGCACTCTGGGAAAAAAAGCGCGAATCCCTCTCTCCTCTTCCTCACTCACACTCTTCCTCTCTTCTTCTCCTTTGCTCTTGTTGCCGTCTTCGTCCTGCAGGAGAATCCCTCCGTCAGGTGAGCTCACTCCTACTCCTCCTCTTCTTCTCCTCTCTGCTGAACTGTTGAGGCTCGCCCTCCCTCCTCTCTCTCCTCTCATTCTCTCCCCTCGCTCTCTCAATGCGCATTTTCTCTCAGTGGCAACAGCCAATGAGACCAGGGATGGGTGCTCTGGCCCGCCCCCTGCTTTCCTCAGAGCTGTCAATCACGAAGACTCAGAGCTGAATGTGATGCAGATGAAACATTAAAACAGTGACTCAGACTTTCATCATATTTACTAAAGATGACGAAGCACTTTTATTTAAAACAATTCACAGTGAAGCTGCTCTACTCTCATTATTTCAGTTTTAATTGTTAATATTTAATACCCATACATTTATTATCTTTATATTTTTGAATATTATTTTTTTATTCCGTTTTACATATTATAAAATATTTTAGATTTAATTTGAAATTATTTTCTATTTTACATACAAATAAAATAGGAATATTATTAAACATAAATTAACTAAATAAATAGATTAAAATTAATTTAAAAATAAACCTTTTGCTTTTTTAATTTTACATTTTTTCATACATTGAATTTCTGTTTATTTGACATAATTTCTCCATGGGTGTTGGTTCATATATTTAAATCTAAATGTATTTCTGTTCTTTGTTTATAAAATAGAAATAAATGTAAACATACAGGATATACATACATACACATATGAATAAATGTAATTTTTTTTCGAATTTACATATTCCTGTATATTGAATATATTTCATTTTCATTTTAATGTTTTGGAATTTTATAAATTAAATGCATTCTAATACAATTGTTCTATGTTTTCATCCATTTCTATGTATGTAATAACATTTTTGACAGTCATAAAACATACATATTTTTTTCAGATGGGTGCACAGATGGAGCAAGTCCAACTTAGGTTCTTAGACTACATCTGTTAATGCATGTTTCCACCCAGCCGTGGTCAGGCCACAGTTTGTGTTTGTGTTTCATTCACTTGTCCCCATAGAGCTCCTCTCCGGATCAGGAGCCACTTTGAGGCTTTCTCGGCTGCTTCTATGGTGTTCTGGCTCTGCTCCCCTATGAACATGCCTGTGGCTGCTCTCCTGCCTTGATGAAAACCGTTGAGTGGGTGGTGTGTGTTTGGCTGTAGCTGTTGATTCTCTTGCTGATAGCTGCTGCAATAGGTTTCAGCACCCGATAATTCTCAGACCAGATCTTCCAGAGTTACTTGAGTAGCAATGGACAGTTCTTGTACACCCTGTACGGGACTCCACTCGGTTCAAAACCTCCTGGACTTGTTTTAGGAGTGGCTCCTTGATGTTGAAGTCCTTTTTGGGAGGTGGTGGGTCTATGAGGATGTCGCTACTGGTCCAAAACTGATCTGAAACTGGTCCAAAACTGATCTGAAACTGGTCCAAAACTGGTCTGAAACTGATCTGAAACGGGTCCAAAACTGATCTGAAATTTGTCCAAAAGTCCCAAACTGGTCTGAAACGGGTCCAAAACGGGTCAGAAACTTGTCTAAAACTGGTCCGAAACTGGTCTGAGACTTGTCCAAACTGGTCTGAAACCGGTGCGAGACTGATGAAGATGGTGGATGAAAATGTGGAAGAAACCGGAGCTGGTCTTAAATGGCAGCAGGCGTACTCTGCAACGATTCGGTACTCTCCGTTTGTCCCTTCATCCTCAGGAAAAAGATTCAGGACCACCAAACCCGGACTAACAGACTGAGGAACAGCTTCTTTCTCAGTGCTGGAGCCTCCATCACTCCCTCCTCCACAACACATACACACACACCCTCCTGGATTTATCCTGGACTATTTCACTGTACACCTGCTGCTGCCGTCTGTTTATCAACTTATATCGTCTTATTTATTCTTAGTGTCATTTGTCACTGGTTTTCATACTTTTATGGGTGCCAGGACATTTGATAATAAAACAATGTGGATGTGAAAAAACTGACGTCAGTCAGAAAAGAGCGATGACATAACAATTTGTGATTTTTTAAGTTTCTTCCAATTCTCAGTGTTTCCACTGTTTATTTTATTTAGTTATAATTCATGCTGTTCTTTCATCAATATCTTTAGCTTCCTCTCAGTCAGAGCTGCTGCCCACACACACACTGCACCAATGGTGTCAAACCAGCTACACACACTCCAACAGAGAGAGATGACGATGATGATGATGATGATGATGATGATGATGATGATGGAGGTGAAGAGGTGACGCAAATTCATGCTGATTACTCCGAGGCTGAGACGGAAAAACGGAGATGGAAACAAAAGAGTGGGAGAAGCACACACACACTCACAGACAACACACATACAAGAACACACACTCTTTCAGCTGGCGGTCATAAAGAGCTCAAGTTAACACATCTCCCATTTTTCTGCTCTGACAATCACGAGCCAAGGATCCCTGTGTGTGTGCGAGTGTGTGTGTTTATGTAAGCACGTTGTGTAATTGTCTCTCTGTGTGTGTGTCTTGTGTGTCTTACCTTCAGCAGATCTTTAGGGAAGTCTTTTCCGTCATTGAGACCTTCCAGGTTGGAGATGAACTGACTGCAGGACATCCTCTTACCCACGTTCTACACACACACACACACACACACACACACACACACACACACACACACACACACACACACACACACACAGAGTTAATCTTTTGTGTTTCATAAATGTATGTTAATATTTCAGAGCAGTGTTTATAGGAAGGCTACATGTTGTTTAATAGTCAGGGGTGCACATCAAATTTTTGGTCTAGTTCTCAAATGAGCAACTGAAGATGCTGCTTGGTGCTCATCTTTTTCGCTGCATGAAACAGACATGTTGTTGGTCAGGGGTTCCCAAGATCCCCCCCCCCGACCCCCAAAATAATGGTACCAGAGACTTGCGACTCCCACTATCCCCAGAGGTGGTTGAAGCATTCAAACAGTAAGGGCACACAGACTAATAGGCTTACCCAAACACACAACACATATTTTTATTGGTATGATTTTATCTTAAATTTAACATCTATTTACCTTTTGTAAGAATTATGGCAAAAATAGATGAGTTTCTAATCATTTAAAAAATTTTATTTGATTTTTGGGAATCATCTCCTGACCCCACCATTGGTCACAACCCCCACTTTAGGAACCCTTGTTTTAGGTCATCACTTGCAGCCACTTGGATTTGAGTGGCAGTTAACAGCCTCCATATTTTCAACAATCTCTTGCCTCCATCCAATATTGTGAAACTTACGTTGTTTATCAAAGACAATGCTATTCTCACCATATATCTTCTTTATCTGTTCTGTCCTTTTGGTCGTCTTTTCTGTAAATAAAAGCTTGCCTGTAACACTGCATAAGGGAATCCCCGACCGCTGCTTTCTCATCTAATGTAAATTCCCGCGCTGACTACAGCTTTGTGTTTAGACTGAAACCAACTTCGTCTTCCACTCATCCCATTAACCATAAGCATGGAAGAGTTGCAGAAGCCCCTTTACCATTTCCTGTTCCGTTAGATTCACACCTTCATTAATTAATAAAACCCTCCGTTGTTAGACAGACATAATATACACAGTGGTGGCATGCAAAAGTGCTTCTTGTTCTAATATGTGCCACGTACACATGCGCACCAGTTATGTGCACCCCTGTTAATAGTATAATAAGAGGTATATAATAAAAGTATAATAGTATATTCTGTGGTATTTAAGGCTCAATCAGTCGTTGTTATCTTGCTTAGAAAAACCTCTGATAAAGTTAGGAATCAAACAGGTTTACATTCAATGCTGTAGCAGCTGAGACATCCTGACATGAATCCTACATTTCCCATAATTCACCAAGATATAATGTCTTATTAGACCTTCATGAATAAATATATTTAAACTACATCAATAAGATTTGGATTTAATATAAATATTTTGGTATCTGATCATTAGACTCTTCAGCTCCTGTCAGTTTTTATGATTTAAGCAGATCGATAAATGTGTCACTGTCAGTGTAATTGGACAGCTTGTTGTCATGGTAACAGCTATCACTTCCTGAAACAAGTTATCAGATGTGTGATCTCTTCAGTGACTGGGTGCTGACACTGTGATGTCACTCAGACTATGATCCACTGAGGGAAACACTAACATGTTCTGTTAATATGAATATTAGAACTTTGATACGACTCAAGTTATTTCAATATAATACTGATGTTATTTATTGATTATTAATATCATATTTTACATATCTGACATTTGTAATGTCAGTCAGTCATTAAATCAGATGTTATGTAATTTTTATACTGCTATAAAAATTTCACATTAACTCATCTTAATGAAACCGTGGGAGTCATAAACTGATTGCAGTGATGGTATCATTTACTGTCAATACAGGTAGGATCATATTATTAGATTACTCTGATGAAAACAGAAAAAAATATTAATAGATTAATATATAATATATATATACTATCTAATATGTAGAACAGATCAATTAACACTTTAAATTAAATAAATGTAAATATTTTAAATCAATTAATTTAGACAAATAAAATAAAATATATTTAATTAACTTTAATTATCTAAATTATAGCATTTGAACTTAAATGTAAATAAATGTAATTATAAATGTAAGTATTTTAAATAAATTTGAAAATTTTTAAGTAAATGAATAAACTAAACTGAGGGTGACTCACATTTCCATGAAGGTCTGTGTTCAGCAACATGACGGCACAGGTCAGAGTGTGGATGCTGTCTGAGAGAGAGACAGGTGAGAGACAGACAGGTGAGAGACAGACAGGTGAGAGACAGACAGACAGACCAAAAGTCAGTCAGACAGACAGACAGACCAAAAGTCAGCCAGACAGACAGACCGAGAGACATACAGACTGACCCACAGACAGACAGACAGACAGACAGACAGACAGACAGGTACCTTCAGTCGTCTCACTCTCGGGGTCACTCTGTCTGTATCTCCTGGAGAACTGAGCGAGGACTCTCTCTCTCTCCTGAGTTTCTCCCATCAGAGCGAACTTTCCCAGAAACATCCTGAAGAGACAAAAGTAAGGTCAGGAAGCTCTGGGATTGGTTGTTGGTCACTGAAATGCACAAATGGGAGTCAAGTTGACTTCTCTAATCCGGTTTTCTTGTTGAGTCTTTGATTTTTGCCGATATAGACAGTCAGTTTTCATAATCTGCTGTTGTGGGGAGAGTTTCTATTTCACTGTTGCGAACATCAATTGTTTATTTATCTGACTTTATTTAAACTCATTTTTTGATCTTGTCCGATTAATCAACTGTAGTTTTACCTTGACCAGAGCTCATTACATATCAGGAGGAAGACAGAACTGACCTGAGGGCCTGGTCGATGGTCAGACCAGTGAAGTTAAAGTTGCTGAGATATTCCTCTGCGACCATCTGACTGAACTCATTACTGCACAGAGAAGAAACACAACCAGTCATTTAAAACAGGACAACCATTGGAGACAGACGAGGTCAGAGACAAACACTGGAGACAGACGAGGACAAACATTGGAGACAGACGGAACAGAGACAAACACTTAAGACAGACAAGGAAAACATTGAAGACAGACGAGGACAGAGACATACTGACTTCTTGCTCAGGTGTCGAGCCACATCAGACTTCCTGAAGCCGTCCAGGTCGTACAGGCGTTTGGCCAGACGCTTGGCCGCCTGCAGGTCGGCCTTCGTGCCATTTGCCAGCGCGTTGTCGCTGCCGCCAAGTGCCAGGCGCTCTGCCACATCAGCCTGTGGGTACAGCAGCTCCGGGGGGCGGTTCACCAGACGCTCCCTGACAACAAACACAAACGCATACATTACTTCAGGACCATCAAGTCCTTTGTGGTTCATGTTATTCCTCCTTAAATCTAAAGTCTGTTGGTAGAAATTAAAGCATTTTTTTTTATTTTTGGCATCAGGCGCTCTGGTGCTCTCTCTGTGGTTTTTGGTTTACTGTCCCTCCTGGGTTCCTGTTTGTTCTGTCAAATAGCCTTAATTTACAGCTTTCAGCCATCTGTGGTCTGAGGTCATTTTCTCATTTTTTCTCATATCTTCTTGAATTCATCTTGTTAATGTTCTTGCATACAACATAATAGACGAGTGTTTAATTTTGATATTTACTACACAATCTCAAGCTAACATCAGTGTTAGCTTCCCTAACAGGTGACATTAATGCTATTTTCTCCAACAGGCTAACATAAATGCTAGCTTCTCTGACAGGCTAACACCAGCGTTAGCTTCTCTAACAGGCTAAGATCAGTGTTAGCTTCTCTAACAGGCTGCCCTCAATGCAAGCTTCTCTAACAGGCTAACATCAGTGTTAGCTTCCCTGTCAACCTGACATCAATGAAGAAGGTATTAATGAAATTTGGAACTTCTGTAAGAGGTTAACTTCATTGTTGGCTTCTCCAGCTTCTTTGTTAGCTCCTCTGACAGGCTAACATTAATGCTAGCTACGGTAATAGGCTCATATCAGTGTTAGCGGCTACAACAGGCTAGCATGAAAGTCAACTTTCAGGATGATCATTTGTCCTTGACCAATGTGAAAAGAGATCATTTGACCCTGTCGTGGTTTTGAATCATTTTGAAGTATAATTAAGAATATTAGAATATGTGTGTTTCATGTGAATGCATTTAAACTCATCTATTTCAGTTCAGCAGTAGCAGAGACAGGCAGGGTCATTCTGATCTGGTGATGTGTGTCTGAGAATGTGAAGGAAAAGATATTCTTGTGTAATGTAGACACTGTTCTTTGCAGCAATGGGAGTAGACGGGATGGCGTCAAAACATTGAGTTAGACCAGATATGAGTGAGGACAACTAAACTGGATGAAACCAGAATTGTTTGGTTTGTTGTGGTGACGTATTTAGCTAGATGGTTTGAGTATATAGGTCTGTGTTGCACATTTTAAAATTGTCTTTGGATTCTGCAGGCAAAAGACCCAAGGTCATTGCATAAAGATCTTGTAAATTCTCCTTCTGCCTCATCAAAGTTTTTCTTCTATCACAACCCAAAACCTTAATTTTTTGAAAATCCCCAAGTCTCATGAAAATATCTTTACTTAGGTGGAAGAACAGTTTTGGTTCTTGAAATGTGTTTACTATAGTCATAGGTTGACAGAAGCAGTGGAATATTTGAATAAAATAGTAGATAAATGTAGAATAAATATCTAAAATGACATTTTACAATATGTTTTTTGAGTGGAGTGTCTCTGGTATCATTCTGCTTTGTTTCAGGCTGCAAGTCACAGAAATGTTAAGTCTCTCACATAGTCATCATTTCAATGCATCCCAATTAATCACTAACTGAAAACATTATGGATTATGAAAATGCAGAAGAACATAGGGACAAGGTGGATTTAATCAAACCAGTCATGTTAGTGAGGAAGTGGTTTAATGCTAACATTAGCTGTTTTTGTTTTAGAAATAATCACTGAAAGGCTCAGATGTCACAATAGTTTGCTGATTAAATGGAAATAATATGGAGAAGTGCTGTGTGTGTTTTCTTCACGGTCAGCAGTAATCCACTGACTGTTTCTATGGTTACAGCAAACAGGAAGTGCAGCTAAATATAGTTAAATGAAGTGGATTTAGTAACATCCATCCAGGGATAAACCTTCATATTTCTATGACCCAAAGCATGTTGATGTTAGCATTTAGCTCACACCACACCACCGTGTCAAAGAATAGCATCACAGAGCTGTCAGCATAACTGCAGACTGTTACTGTTGTTTAAAAAAACAGTTATTTTTTGCCTCATGTGCGGGGTTGTGTTTGGGACATTTCATGTCAATGGATGAAATTTTACTTTTCTCATTCACCATTAGCATGCTAGCCTGAGCCTGCTGGCAACATGATTCTGCTACTGAATGGTAGCCTATCAAGCCTAATCATATGGTATTTAATATTTTATGTCAATATTAGATCAGTGAAACTGTTCCATTACATTATTAGATTCAAAATGTTATTTTAATACTTAATGAGTGTGATCTGGGCAGAATGAGCTGTGGCGTTAGCAAGCTATATGCTACGTAGCATACAAACAGGTTACGTTAAAAAAAAAGAATACAAAGATTTCTGATTATTTACTCATTCCCAGATCTATTCATTCATCACACAGTCATACAGAATTTTTTTTTCTTTTAGTTTTAAAAATCTTTTAACAGAGAAATCAAAATATTTGATACAATCCTTGTGTGGTGAAAATTGAACATTATTATTTATTTATGCACTTAAAGTAAAGTAAATTAAATATAGTTTATAATGTTGGTTGAACATACTCTACGTAGAAAAATAAATACGTCTGGTTCAAACTATGTATTCATCAATAGAGTTCAATGTGTGCTTTATGGTGGTAGTGATACATCCACTTGTGGGCAGTGAAAATCAAAAGTTTCAACAACAAACAAAAGTGACAGCAGACTCGGTGACGGTCTGTGAGGTAATCAAAAACATCACGACGTGTGGACAGAAAGCGTTTTTTTTCACTTAACTTTGTCCTTCTTTGTTGTGTCTTGCTTAAACTATGGCTACACTGCCCCTAATGATTTCAGGTGGTACTGCTTTGTTTCGTCAGTATCTGTAAGCTTTCAGAAAACGCTCCGTCTGACTATAAATGAGCCTTTAAAATTTGTGCCAAAAGCACAATCTACCTACTTAATCACAATCTACCTATCTAATATTTTGCCCATTTGTAAATGTTCAATAAATATTTTTCAACTTAAAACTGTATCAGTATTGTCTTTATTGCGATGCTCAATCTGATCACATGAATTATATCACATGACAAGAGCAGCTGATTAACGTTTGTTGAAATTTGTTCTGGATCTCCTGTAAAATCTGATCACTTTGTCTCCAGGCCCTTCGTATCTGATTCTTCTCATTGATTTCCAATACATCAACACGTTGTAGCTCTGCTGTGGTTTCGTTTGCATTGCCAGCCTCGCAGGCTGCCGTCTATTTATAACTGCTGCTGCATCGACCGGCATCCCCTCAGGGATCAATACGCTTTCACTTAGCGAGAATTATTTTAACTTAACGCACCTCTCTGCTGCTGTTGAGATGAGTCCGATCTTCATCGCAGCCTCTCTTTGAGAGGCAATGAAGTCAGGGTTGTGAACGAGAGTCAGAAAGAGGGAAGTGGTTGGACTGTGGCGGTGTCTCCGTAGACTTCCCTTAATGAACTTCTCTCCACAGGATCGGCCTCACTCAGGTGGTTCAGGTGTTTCCTTTACAAGTCAAGTCTAGTTTATATTTTATATGATTATATAAATATGTCTTCTGTGTCGATCGTGATGTCACAGTGATGTCATCCAGCCCCCCTGTGACCCTACACAGGATAAGCGGTTACAGAAAACGAATGAATTTTTTCCTCTTCTCTTCTCTTTATGTCTGTTTCCATCTGAGGATCAATCTAATCTAAATATTCTGATAAATTTTGGATCAACAGATGAATAAAAAGTGAGAAAACACTTTGTAAGAGTCACAGGTCACGTCTGCAAACGTTTTGTTTTGTCTGACAGTCAAAACCACCAAGATATTGAGTTTATAGCTGTTAAAGTCAAAAAGATATATTGATTATCAATATAGTCACTGATTAAGTTTCTGTCAATCATTTAATTGTTGCAGCTCTGATCTCAGCTCTACTAATGTCTCACACTCAGTTGGAGTTAAAGATGCAGCAGGGCTCTAATGAAAGACACTATCCAGGTGTATGATGGGAAGTGTAGGAAATATTTGGACCATTCCGTCTCTTGTGTGTCTCAACTTTGTGGACAATAAATCACTGCAGTAGAAGTGAAAACAACACTTGATCAGATGTGAGAATCTAAAAATCATGATGATAGTAATAATTATTATTGATCCTTCATGCTTACATTTCAACAATATCACACAAATTATTATTGAGATGGTAAACATGAATATTGTCTACCTTTAAGATAAAGATGCTAATGGGCTGAATCCTAAATGGGGCTCTAGAACAGAGCACCGAAGTGTAGAAGGGCTCGCTGTGGAAAAAGCCTGATTCCTGCTGTTGTAGCCGCCTTAAACAGCAGGACCAGATAAACAGGCCCAGTGTGTTCTGTCATCTTATGTCACTACTGTTTTGTTGTGTTGCTGTCATTGTGTGCTGTTGTTTGATCTGTGGTCAGACGTGTATTGTGCTGTGGAAAAGAATTTCCCCTTGGGGACAATAAGTCTCAGTCTATTGGTCAATATCAGAGAACACTGTGCTCCTATTGGTCAACATCACAGAACACTGTGCTCCTATTGGTCAATATCAGAGAACACTGTGCTCCTATTGGTCAAAATCAGAGAACACTGTGCTCCTATTGGTCAATCTCTGAACGTTTGTAGTTTGTCTTCACGTGTAGACGAGGGAGAAGAGAATGAATGAGGGTCCGGATGTTTCTATCGAGTCCTTCCTCCAAAAACACAACCCATTCACCCAGGACAGAAATAACTTCTCTGCCAGCAGCCAGCTTCACTCACAGGACGCCAAGAAATTCTTGCGTTTTGGGAGTTGTTTTTACCCAGCAGCCACCTGGGGCCAGTCCACCTCTGACATAAGCAACCTCCATTGATTTAAGAACAGATGGAAAACTCAACAGATGGTGTCTGGTGGGAAGATTATCGGCTGCTTCTTTAACAAAATAAAATAAAAGCATTTCCCACTTTTTGAATTAGTCCTCCAAAACTTAAGAAAAATGTTTCAAACAAGGAATGCTCACTGTTTCCTGAAGTAATCGACTACTTTCAGTCAACAAACAATTCTGCTTTTTTAACAGACTGAACTGATAAGATGTTCATCCGTTGGCTTGAGAGGTGTTAGTGGAACCATCACCCGCCTCTCCATCAGTATGGGGTGAGAAGATAACGACTGCATATTAATTTTTTGGTGAACTGCTCCTTTAAAGTAGCGTTAGCTTAAATTCAACAAGTGAAATTGTTCAATAACATGCAGCATCATCTAATCGTCCTTAGCCCTCTTAGAAAAACTGCCTCCAGAGACTTTTCTCTCCTTCCTCTTCACATGCTGAAAATAAATCAACCTGACATATTTCTAAATACACCATCTGATACCAGAACATGAAGAATGAGTGTGACCTCATCATGTTGCATCAAGAACTACATATCATTGCTCATCTCTCTAATGGATTTTGAGGTTGAAGCCGCCAGCTCTAGTGAGAATCAAGGCTTTTAAAAGACTCTCAGTCGAGCCACTGGAGTCTCCTGGACACACATAATCCTACTATGGTGATGTCATGAGTCGCCCTACTCTGCCTCTGATAGGCTGACCCTGATAATCTTGAGGTTCATTGATGCTCGCGCTCTATTATAAATAAATATGTTCATTTCAAACGATGCAACGTCCTAATACATCCATACGACCTTTACAATGGTATCAATACATCCACAAGATGGCATTGAAGAGTCAAAGGTTTGGACAACAACAAAAATGACAATGGTAGAAGAAGTTATGATGATGTACATCGTAAATAAAAAGCAGAGGTAGCGATGTGAGGTCATTAAATAAATCCCGAAATGAGGACGGAGAATTTTTTTTCACTTGTTGCTGATGAGAGAAATTGAGGACAGACCTCATTTCAAACAGCCACTGGAACAAATGTCTTCTTCGATGTCTTACTTGAATTATGGCCACACTGGCCCCCAATGATTTCCTGTGGTACTGCTCCGTTTCATCCATATCCGTGAGCTTTAAGAACACTTGCACAAATATGGACAAAATGAAGGCAGAGTACGGACGGATGGCTCCGTCTATATCCACATCCGAATTTCATGTTGAGTATAAATGAGCTGTTACCCTGACCCTAACACCTCATGGCTAAACCAACCAAACCCAACCAACAAAGGGAACAAGTACCGGCCAATCAGAATCAGAGCAAGGTTGGTCATGCCTTCGCCATAGTAGGACTCCAAATTTAGCCATCTGGACAGCTGAACCAAACTGCTAGCTAATGTTAATGGGACAGTTAACCCTAAAATTCACATTTTTTACTCTTACCTGTTGTGCAATTTATCCACATAGGGAATTTTTTGCCGTCTCACTCCATTACATTGAAAAGAAGGCAAGCATCTCCAAAACTCTGCAACTCACACCAAAACTGTCCAGATGGACAAACAGCACTTCAGGTAGAAAGAAAATCATGCTTTTATAATTTTGGGGTAAAATTTCCCATTAAGGTGGCTCTGAATACTACAGTACCCATGAGTCTTAGCATCTGATGCTTCATGCACAGCGCACCCTGCAACTGTGTTGAAGTGTCACCCTGAAGATCGTGAATAGCAGACTCACCTGTACACAGCTGGGTAGGGCGGGGCGTACAGGTACCTGTCTTCCAGAGCTCCGGCCCCCCAGCACAGCAAGTAGCTGGCCATGTCAAAGAGGCCCCGCCCACTCTCACACCGAACCTTCGATGTCAGCGGCTGAGCAGCCGCCAATCAACAAACATCCACATCAATACCCTCTGAGCCATGAGGAGCTGTTAGCAAGGGACACCGAGTGACATCATTCAAACGTTAATCTGATGACATCATACGGACACGACATCATTTGTTTCCAGTTGTGCTCTGTCTTCCTCCAGCAGCAGCGTCTCTTCCTCTCTAATCTGCCTGTTCTTGCTCCTTCGTCTGGTTCAGTTTTTCTTCCACACTGCTGTTAGCTCCTTCCTCCTCCTCCTCCTCCTCTCTCTTCCTTTAACACTTAAAAAAATCACAAACGCCGGCTTTTTTCCCAACTTCACTGCACAACTTTCTCTCCTGTCCCAGTCCTTTCCTCCCTCTGCTCTCGTCCATCAGCTGGGTTATTTTCCTCTATCGAGAGGGAAGGAGGTATGTGTTTCCTCCCCCGTTTGACCCAGGACGCCCCACCTTCTCCTCCTCCCTCTTCTATCCTCTCTTTCCTCTCTTTGTCTCCTCTTACCTTCCTTTCTCTCCATCGACCTTCCTGGATGGTTTTTATCTCTTCTTCGTTCTCTTGTTACAAAGAGAGAAAAAATGGTTCTGGACAAATGACATTTTTTTTAAAAGCAAGAATTAAGAGAACAAGATGTTATGAACACGAACATGTTGATTTGTGACTGAAAATGAAAAAACTCCAAACCTGACCTCAAAACTCATCTTTTCAAACTTGTTTACTTAAATGTTTGTTTGTATGTGCGAAGCACACGATTATTATTCCTCCTTTTTCACTGCGCTACTAGCTCTGCAGCTTTGTTAGCACATACATAAAAAAATACATCAAAATGTGTAGAAAAAAATCTTTCCATATTATATATGTATGTTATATGTATATTACATTTAACTACTACGTTAAATGTAACTTCTTTAGTGATTTCATGCCATCATTAAGCGTAGTTGTAATGATGATAGTATTTAGACAACATAGTAACGCCAACACGCGCCAACAATTCCTAAACCAGCAGGATTAAACAGGTCAGAGGTCAGAGGTCACAGTGCCCAGACAGCAGATGGAAAAGATCTTCAACGAGAGGAGGAGGAAGAGGTTTGGGAGTTCAAGGAGTGTCTTCAGTTATCTGACAAGAGTGGGAGGTCTTTCTTTCAATCCCGTCTCTGAAACGCTGAATGAATCCATCTGGAATTTCCCTCTACAGGCTTATAAAGTGTGTGTGTGTGTGTGTGTGTGTGTGTGTGTGTGTGTGTGTGTGTGTGTGTGTGTGTGTGTGTGTGTGTGTGTGTGTGTGTGTGTGTCTGCTCTGCTTCTGGATCTGGATCTGTTTTCAACTGGAAACAATAAAGTTGGTGTTTGAATTTGAATTTTGGTGTGTCCACACCCAGAGGAGGAGGGAGTGACCGAGGCCAAAGGAAAACAGTCGACTCCTCCACACTGAAACCTGCCAGCAGCAGTTTGACTGTTTTTATTTCATTCCTTCACGATGCATTTATGTGCTGAGAGTTTCTGTTGAAAAGGCTGAGCAGCACACAGGGCTGCAGCTAACTACTAGCTACAGCTAACATAAGCATAAGATGCAGCTAAAGCCATTACAGCCTGCAGACTCGGATTAGAGGGGCAGTGACCTGGCCACCGCTGCCGGCCTGCCAACCAGAGAGCATTGAGGATAAAGGCCGAAACACTCAGTGAAGGTTGGGCACCTCCTGAAGACCTCAACGCATCCAGAGGAAGTAACCAACTACAACCAACCCCCCCCCAAAAAAACATACAAAACCGGCTCCACCGTCACCCACAAAGTCTCCCACAAGCCAAGATGCCATCAGGATAGTGTAACTACCAAGGGATTGAATCATCTAGTCCTAGGAATAACCAATCCCAGGATAAAACATGACTTTTGATAGCCTCGGAATGTATCTCAGTATCTGCGTCTGCTTTTAACTTAAAGCTATCCTCCAATGATGGAATGAGACAGGAAATATTTTAAGTATGTAACCCAATATTAATTCATTAATTTACATATTTTCCCTGGACCCAGGTTGGCTCTTGCCTCTACACCAGAATTCAGGGTTCCCCCACCTGCCAAATCCCAATTCAATCCCTGGTATGAGGATCTTCCAAAGACATCATGCTAGTACAAAAATCTCTGAATGTTTGGAGCAGAAAGAACAAAAATTCCCTCCCCAACTTTGAATAAAGGTTTCCTGAGGTGAACTGACATAAAGACTTGGAGCCAAAAATAAAATACCGACTCACTGTTAAGTAGAGTCTGTAATAACAGAGCAGTTCAGCTGAGCCCAACCCTCCATCACACAGAACAAATGGTCTCAGATCTAAAAGCAGAGCTGCTCGGTGATGTGGTTTGGTTGGTGGTTTGGTTGGAAGTCACCATGTCACCAAATGTCATAGGCTGGCTCAAGAGGGCAGAGAGACATATAGTCCTGAGTCTGGAAGCAGGAACTAAAACACATTTAATGGATGCTATTTTTGTAAGGAGGAGGTCTCCCTGTTTCCAACAACACTACATGTGCCCATGTTGACTGAAGGGATGTGACAAAGAGAATAGAAAGAGAGAGAAAGAGAACTAGAGGAGGTTAAAGGTCTGGACGGACCAAAGCTCATAAATTCTCTCTATGCGAAAACATGCTGATGACCACACAAACCACCAGATCACAGTTAAAACATCTGAAGAACATTCTCAGCACAGAATGTCTCACAGTTTGATGATCCAGTCATGCATAAAAAACATGCACACAGCTACACTTATGAGGACCTCCTTGACTTCATGCATTCCACAGACCTTCACTCTAATCCTAACCTAAACCCAGTTCTATCCTTGACCATGAAACCAAGTACACACACTCACCATATATAAACATTCACATACTCTCCATATATAAACACACACACGCACGCACGCACGCACGCACGCGCACACACACGCGCACACACACACACACACACACACACACACACACACACACACACACACACACACACACACACACACACACACACACACACACACACACACACACACACACACACACACACCATATACAGTACAAACACACAAAGGAGCAACTGAACGTTAACTCCATTATGGCACTCTGGTGGCCTCTTGTGGTTGATAGATGCTGATATATGACTATGACTACAAATATAACCTGAACTCTAACTTTGACTTTTGCTCATTTAGACTTGAATATTTACTGTTTAATAAAATCATTATTTGTAAGTTCCTCTCTTAATTTTCCACTTTAAAGGTGTCCTTATAAACATGTTATGTTTACATTTGATGTCTCTCTCTATGTGTTCTCTAAATGCATTTTCTTCGTTAAGTGATGATTTTTTTAAGTAACTTAAATCCAGTGTTGTTTACTTCTAAACAGTCTTCGTCTTACTGTAAACTCATGCATGAATGCGACCATAGAGGCGGAGTACCTCAACATAACAATACAGCCGACATGGACCCTTCAGACAACTCACAGATGAACTGAACCACAGAAACCAGAACGGACCCTGGACATCACCTCTGACTCACCTGGGGCTGCTGTGGAGTGACGGGACCGAACTCGCCTTGCGGAAGCCATCTTTGAGAATGGAGCGGCGCTGTGACTCTTTCTCAGACCTGGATCGAACTGGAGGGCCGCAGCCGTCTTTGGAGCCACCTCGGAGCCCCGCCCCAGAGGCACTGAGAGTGATTTCAGAGCGGGACATGTCAGACGTGGCGAACGGGTCCGGGTGGGCCAGCGGCGCGAAACTCAGTTCGATGATCTGCTTGGCGCTCTCACAGATCTGACTCTAAACAAACAAAGGCATCAGGCTTACCTCCTGGAACCCTGCACCGATCTGATTCTTGCGGTGTTTTCAGGTCTCCTACCTGGATCTCTGGCGTGAGGGTGGGCAGGTCGAAGGTGAACACAGACGTGGATCCAGAGGTCAGAAGGTCAACGCTGTCTAGGCTGCTATATGAGGTGCCTTTAGCCCGGTGAGACTCCATGATGCTTTCAAAATGGCGGCTGAAGGAGTCAAGGTTGTTGTCAGAGGTTCGGCGGGGGCTCCCAAGGGAAATTGGAGACTTGAGGCCGCCGTGTGTGTTAGACGACGACTCCGTCGGCCTGAGAGGTCAACAAAGAGCAAACTTTATTTCATGACACAGTCTGTAATGGGAAATTGGGAAATATAGTTCTAAAACTAAGACAGGGGGGGGGGGCTCTCCTGCTTTAATGTAATTGGTGGATTCAAACGAAGCCTATTTAAGGGTGTGTGACCTCTCACCCCTTCAGCACCAGACTGAACATCTCGTCTTCCATCTTGGCAGCTTTTTGTCTCTGTCTGTCTCCCTGCATCCTCACACTGGCCCACCTCACCACTTCTCCCTCCTCCTCCTCCTCCTCTTCTTCCTCATCCTCCTCCTCTTCCTCCACATTCCCCCTACTTGTTCGGGGTTTAGGGGAGGCGTCGGCAGAGATGAAGCTCAAATTTTCCAAGGCACAGGGATTACTCTGAAAGGCAGAGTCTTCCTCCACCTCGTCAGCCACCTCGGCCTCCGCCCGCATCACCTACACAATGAAACAATATTAAATAATAACATTAAGATAGGATGAAGCAGATTAAATCTGATTGGCTGACATCAGATCACCTCGTCCAGGTCAGTCTCTCTGTAGCACCGCAGTGGCACGGCGTCCAGATCCGTCTCAGAGTATTTGATGGTTTGGCGGATGAAGCCAGTCTTGGGGGTAAAGTCTCCGGGGTCAGAGGTCACCAGTTCCACTTGGATCCGCTGCACCTTGTGATGCGACAATTTCTGACCCTCGCTGTCCTGCCCCCTCCTCTGATTGGCTGGCTTTAGATGGAGGGAGGAGGGAGGGGTGGGGCTGGGTGAGCTGCTGATCGGAGGCGTTGTGGATGGAGTGTCTGTAGGAGAAAAGAAGTGTATTGAGTTTTATGTTGTGTCTGAAGTCCTAAAGTTCACAACAGGCGTAACAGGTTCTGAACTAGAACATTTTTATTATATTTTATAATTTATTTTTACAATATGAGAAGCCAAGTGAAGATATATCTGTATGCAGATGATACAGTTTTATAATATGCAGTACACATACAAACATATACATACTGTACATAGACTGCAGTAGTCAGTAAAAGTAACATTTTGTGCTATATTTGGGAAACACTAGTATTGATCTATTGAAAGTGTTCGTGTGATTTGGTTATTGCATTTTACTGATCAGTAGAGGTTTTTAACCAATAAAATAAATATTAATATTAATAAAATTTACAATATGGGTTGAATAACCAAAAAACCTGGATGACCTGCAATTTTCTGTGACTTAACTCAGACAAAACTGAAGTTATTGTGCTGGACCCTGAACATCTCAGAAACACCACTATCTAATGATATACAACTGCTTTGGATGACATGACCTAGGCCTCCAGCTCCACGAGGAAGAATGTGGGAGTTATGTTTGATCAGGGTATGTCCTTTAATACCCATATAAAACACATTTCTGGCAATGCCTTCTTTCATCTGTGTAATATTGTAAAAATCAGGTATAAAAAAATATACCTATGCATTTGTTACATCCATGCATGATTTATTGTAATTCCCTATTATCAGGCTGTCCCAATAAGTCTCTGAAGACTCTCCAGATAAGGTGGAAAGAACATTGGTACAGACGACGGTCCCAGACTAGATTTCTGCTATGATTGTCAGGAGTGGAGGACTGTGATTAAATGGACAGGAACTTCCTTTGGTGTGAGGCCGGCTTTACAAGAAAATCTAGCGTATCAGATGGGCGGGTCAATAAAGTAAGTCATCAACAACTTACAGAAACTCTCAAACACACACATCGTTTGTTTGAGGGTGAGAGAAAAAGACAAGACTTTATGTCTTTAATGAAGGGTTACTTCTTTTGCTGCTATTCATCAATAAAGAATATCGGTGGGATCAATGCATCTGTTTATTTAGTCTCAGGCTTCACACTGCTCTGGGCGTAGGAGAAACAGAAAAGTTAAGAGATGAGCTCATTTGAAGAGCGATGCGTCTTCAGGTTTTAGGGTATGGTTTCAAGGTGGAGTCAGGGACAGGCATTAACAAACCCTGAGCCATGCATCACTACTGGGTAACATTACTCATTAGATTACATTAGATTACTTCATTAAAAGTCTCTAGTCACATAAAGATGCTAAATAAAGACCAGGACATGAGTAGTGGTGTGTAGTAATACTGGTGAGTAGAGTTACATGAGAGCTGTTCTAGTTGATGTTAAGCTTCACTAATTGGCTTAGACAAATCTCCTGAAGCTGCTTGTTTACTGCGCTGAGTGGAGAAAAGACAGAATGGCCCTTTAACCAGCTGGAAAGTAAATGACTACTACTGTTACTATTGATACTACTGCAGTATTACCAGTGTGAAGATGTTGAAGTTTTCCAACACAGTATCAAAACAAACTAGAAAGCACTCGGAGAGTGCAGACCTCCGCCAAGGCTGCTCAGTTTCCCCATGTTGGCATTTCACTCCAAAGCAAAAGTCCCATGATGTAATCCTCTGAATTAAGTTATTAGAAAGTTTGACAGGAAAAATTAAAATAAAATCTTTGCAATTTAGTAAAATCTTTACATATTGTGGCTGTTAGTTGTTCATATTGTCATCTCACATAAATAAACTGCAATGCCACAACAGGTAATTGACACTTGTAACACTTTAAGAGTTGTTACAAAGCCACACACACAGGCAGGAGAAAAGGAAGTATATTAAAACGGGGTAACGTTACCTCTGATCAAGAAAAATGCGGCTTTGACCAAAACATGCACGCATCTACATGATCGCACTGCAGTCGTCCCCACTCATAAAACTCAAAACCACACACACAGGCAGGAGAAAAGGAAGTATATTAAAACGGGGTAATGTTTTGTTGAAATTCATAAGCTGTTATGGACATGAATCAATTAGATACATTTGTCAGGATGGAGACACTTTACATTAAAAGTGTACATGTGGCAGCTTAATCCTACAATAAAAAAATAAATTAAAAAATTCCTGGATCCAGACAGTGATCCGGATCACCACCAAAATCGAATCGATTCTTCCTTGGGCCACTTCTTACATCTCCTAAAAATTTCATCAAAATCCGTTGATTAGTTATTTTTTTATCCTGTTCACAAACAAACAACAAACCAACCAACGCCGGCAAAAACATAACCTCCTCCCTTGGCGGAGGTAATAATGACAAAACTTTGTCGCTCCTAATTCTTCTTCTGTTTTGTCACCATTGTAAATAAAAATAATGTGTAAATACATTCATATCTGTAACCACTTTTCCTGTGTCGGGTCATGGGGGAGCTGGAGTCTATCCTAGCAGAGGGCGGGATACACCCTGGACAAGTTCCCAGTTCATCACAGGGCAACGCATAGAAAGATAAACAACCATTCACACTCACATTCACACCTACCGTCCATTTAGAGTCACCAGTTAACCTCTACTGCATGTTTTTGGTGGTGGGGGGAAGCCGGAGAACGCGGAGGGAACCCACGCAGACACGGGGAGAACATGCAAACCCCACACAGAAAAGTCCCGGGTCCTCAGGTGGATTTGAACCCAGGACCTTCTTGCTGTGAAGTAACAGCGCTAACCACTGGGCCACCGTGCCAACCATATAAATACATGAATACAGTAAATAAGAGTCAATAGCAGTACCTTTACTGCAGCGACTCTCCTCTGTCTGCCCTCCAAACAGAAACTCCCACTTGGCTTGGGCGATCTTCTGAGATCGTGAGGTTGAGGTCGTCGCTGAGCCACCGTCCGGCTGCATGAGGAGAAGAGAAATAATGTTTTCTCGAGAATTTGTCACAGAAGTGTTCTATAAAATACATGTTTTAATCCACATTGGATTTTTTTAGATTTTTATCCCCTGGATTAGAGATTATTTACGTGTGTCGACGCAATAATAGAAAAATGTTTGGAAATCAATTGGTGACTGTCATCACCTTAAACTTGAAGGAGAATTATAATTTCCTGTTGTAAAACTTTTAAAGTCTCCAAGCCCAACAGGACAGTACAAGCTGAGTACTAGTGTTAATTCTGTCATATTTTTAATGTAGTCTTAGTCCGGCATCATATCCATATTAGTTTTTATCATATTTAGTCACATGATCCTGTTTTTAGTCCAGGTTTAGTCACTTAAAGTCTGGACATTTTAGTCTTATTATAGTTAAAGAAAACGGTCAGTAATTTAGTCTTGTTTTTTCTACGACATCAGGTTAGTATTAACATTTCAGTCAATCTAGTGGAGACTAAACCAATATTTCTGGTCATTTTCCTCTTATTTCACTGATTCCACATCAGATTTATCTGATCATTATCTGATAAAAACAGGTTGAATGATTCAGAATGCAGCTTTGCAGAAAGTGTTTCATCTGATGATGTCAGTTTAAGGAATACATCCAGACATGGAACATGTTCTGATTCGCTGATTTATTTTGAACCACGCTCACCTCCAAGCCAGCGAGCCGGGCTTCTTACCCATTTAAAGTTTGACAATAGGCCCCAAAACCACTAATCATTGGCTTTACCAGATAAAACTGTGAGACTCTGAGCTCCTGCTATCCTGGGGGAAACTTCAGAGGGAACCAGCAACTAGATGGTTCCATTAATCTTTGGCCCCTATATCCAGGTCGGACCACCAGTTTGTACGTCAGGACCGCTGAGTGCCTCCACCAAAGTTTCCTCTGGCTCCGCCCTTCCCAGAATTGGTTCACCATCTTTAGGGTCCTATTGCATGCGCTCACGCTCCACCTCTCCGACGGAGCAGGAGAGACATGCGAGTGGTGGTCCGACCCGGAGGTGCCGGGATCCCACCTCAGCCGGCACACCACAAGAAACCAAACTGCTGCACACGCCATCAATGATCAGAATATATGGATTGTAATCTAGGAAAAAAAATAGTCTGCAATATTTAGTCTGTTCTTTTTTGTGGATGAAAATAAAGAGATTTTAGTAAAGTATTTTTTAACTACATTTTTGTCTCGTCTTTTTTCATCATCAATATTTCATGTTGATTTAGTCACAACATTAATTCCGACAGAGGCATATGCTCCGGACACTTCAGCAGAGGTCTCTTCATCTCATTCATGGCCCAAGCTAGCGGCAAAACACTGAGGTGACCGTGCATGCCAACACTTTTAGCTTTAGCTTAGAGGCTACTGTGAAGATTTCTTGTTAAAAGGGTGTAATTAACATCTTATTAAATCAGTCTGGGATCTTACGGAACTAGGATTATGCCGTAAGAGCTGTATGGAGTCATTTATGTTTTGTTTTTGTTTTTTTAAACTAGTCTCCATCTTCTTTAGGTGTTTAGGAGAATGCTGCAACACTGTTACTGTGAAACTCCAGAAAAGTTTTGTGGACTCAGAAACTTCACCTTACATTACATCAGCATGCGGAGATAAGGACTGAATATTCAGTTTTTGTTGAACTGTTCTTTTCACAAAATTCAAGAAGACACCTCAAAAACTATATTAAGTCATAAGAGTTAGTCTTAATTACTAATTTGCAACAAAAAAAACAATGTGTAGGTGTTCGTATTTTACTGGTCAAACAATGTATCTGTCAGTGCCCAGTACTTTCATGCATCCTTAACGTTGGTATTGATGTTAAGCAATATATCCACAAGTAGGCAGTGAAGAGTCAAAAGTTTTGACAACAACAAAAATGGCGACGGTAGAGTAGTAGATGGTAGTTGTGTTAATGCACCTAGAAAATAAAAAGCGCAAACTTGCAGGCAGCGATGAGTTTTTTTCAGAAGAAATGTCCTCCTGTTGGGTCTTCCTTGAATTATGGCTACACTGCCCCCCATGATTTCTGGTGGTACTGTTTTGTTACATCTCTATCCGTGAGCATTCAGAAAACGTGCACAAATATGGACTAAATGACTGCAGAACACGGAGGAAGGCTCCATGTGTATCTGTTTTTAACGATGACCATAAATAAGCCTTAAGACAGACTGATGACTGAAACTCACCAAAGAAATTACACTGAGCAACAGAAACTAACTCATGGATGATTTTGGATTTTGGTTACAGATTTATTGTTATGTAAATGTGATACCCGGCCCACAAAACATTCACCATCCAAAACCATAATCATAATCTACATTATTACTTCCTCACAGATCCTTTACATGACCAAACCCTCATCACCCTCCCACCAAGCCAACCTGCATCCCTGAGCCGGTGTCTCCTGTATCATGGCTGGACTGGCTCGAGGTTTCTGGGGACGGACTTTCGTTTCTGTCCAGCTGAGAGCTGTCTCCCATGCTGCCCGTTACCCCACTGGAGCTTTGAGAGGCTGTCGCAGCAGCCACACTGTGATCCTGAGCATCCTCTCTCTGAACTGGCGTCTGGTAACCCTCAACTGACATCTTCATTCCTCCAACCTTCCTCTGATACTCCCCTTTGCTTGGCGTGTACAGTCTAGAGTTGGACTGTCTATAGTTTTCATCCTCATGCTGTATTGGTGCGGCTTCCCTCTGCTCTTGGTGCCTGGAATTCCAGCTGACAGGCAATGCTTCTGCATTTTGGCATGAGAGAAGTCTTCTGGAGAGTTCAGGGCTGTATCTATCAAAAGGTTGATCATACTGTCTTAGCTCAGTGCCATGGGATTTGCAGTCTCCCGTGTACTGTGGCGACTGGTAGCGGTGCAGGGTAGACAAATCCTTAGGAGGTGATGAGTCCCGTTGCTGCCGTGGGCCCAAGACTGGTGATTGTGATGTGGTTGCATGGTGAAACCTAGTCGGCAAGGCTAAAAGCACTGGTGAAGATGTGACTTTCTGGGATAAGAGCTGCGGTGACACACGTCTTGGTTTAGTTTGAGGTATTGCTTGGTCTAATTCCCGTCTGTAGTTCAGCTTGTCGGCCTTCAAAGGCTCAGAGGAGCTTTGCCCATGAGAGTTGGCAAATTCTCCACGTCCTATCTTGGGACTCCCTGACCTAAGTGATTCTGTTTGAGAAGGTGATGGTGAGGGAGTCCGCCTGTCTGCAAAAATGGTGGACAGTTTGGCAGCCTCCACAGCTAGCTTACAAGCCACTTCAGCGTTTGAGGATGGGGAGATGCTTCTCCTGTTATTGGTAGGACTGGCTGCATCACAGGTTCTGTTACTGCAGCGTGAAGATTGGTAGCCCGTCCTGGAATGGTTGCTGGTGTGGTATTTGCTAGTTGGGATCTCATGCTGTATTTCTGTGGGTCTGCCTGCAGGCAAAGGTGGATTAAATTTGCTGGGCAACCTGGGACTCTCGTTGCCCACCCATGGCCTCTGGGGCAGGCTACGAGAGCGAAGAGTTGAAGTTGGAACAGTTGAGTGGGAGTAGTATCCAGTGTGAGCACACAGACGGTCAGAGGCAGGACTTCTGGGTAGTCCATTCACTGAATTGTGACCACTGTTAAGCTCCAGGAGCTGGGCCTTGGATGGCAGAATGAGAGTGCTGCGGGGCAGGACAGGAGATCCCGCCCAGGACCGGCAGCGAGGGGACTGATAGTGCCGTGGCAGGGTCGGGCTGCAATTCTGTTCTCTTTGACCAGCAAATCTGCGCCTGAGCTCTGGAGATCCAAATTCTTCCAAGGCCCTATGGGTGGCATTTCGGGCTACTGTGTCCAGGGTAGACCTCTGCATGTGAGGTGAGCTTCTTGGGGACATATTCTGAGATGGGCAAGGGTAACTGGGGTAAGGATTGCCCTGGCCTGGCTGATCATTGTACCACAATGGGTCACTCAGCCTCTTCTGGAGAAGCAGCAACTGCCCCTCCTTTCTGTTAAAAGGATTGTCAAACTCACTTTGGCACACAGAGGTTCGGCGGCCCCCCATGGTGTGAACGTTAGCTTTCTCTATGTATCCAAAAGTCACCACAGATGTTTTTCCCTCCTCACACTTCTCTGGGACCTCATGACACCTGTGGTTGCTGATGGGTGTGGACGGTACAGTCAGCCCCCCAGAGGATGTGGAAGATGGTGAGATAGGAGTGGAACAGGTGTGTCCCAGTGAGCCGTGTTGGCCTGAACCGGTCATTTCGGGTGCAAGCACCTGGAACAGATGACCAAAACTGTCATATAACACATCCTGCTGGTAGACCTGGGTAGGAGACTCTCTAGCATCAGGGTTTTGGAGTTGGAAGCTGACTGAGTGCCTGGAGGTGGACTTTGAGCGGGATAAGCTGTGGCTTCCAACCTCGGTTTTGCTGTGAGAGACCGGAGAGAGATCTGGACTGCGGTTAGGGCTGGAGCGGGTGGAGCTTCTCTGAGAGTATGGGAGGATGTCCGGGCGCTGAAGCATCAGGTGACCGGTCCCATCATCGCTTCTTCCAGACACCTTGCCTTCCTCCTCAGCGACAGACCTCACCTCAACGTACAGGTGGAGAACTTTACCTGCCTGAGACATGCTGGCACCTAATCCTGATGCTCCTTTTTCTGTGAACCTTCACTATTTGTGCAAAGGATCCTTTGACGTCCTGGTACCCAGTACAGCACCAAACTGCTTGATGAGGGTCAGAGGTGGAACTGAACTACCAGGTCTGTCCTCCATCGATTTGTCATCTCTTCAACCTGCATCAAGAAGCAGGAATGAGACAAAGTTAATATTACTGATTAGTTAATATTTCAGTTCATCATCTACAGACACTAATAAGTCAAGCTCACAAACTCCTTTTCATGACACTCAATCACAAAAAACAAAAAAACACAATACAACAGAAACAAACTAGATAACCTCTCAAGAAATGTTGAGTGTCTGATGCTTGGTGTGAAAAATGAAGTAGAAGTTGAAGTAGGAGTAGTCGGAGTAGTAGTAGTAGAATCAAGTAGAAGAATCAACCAAGGGCAACATAATCATCCTAATCAAGGGTCCTTTTGGAGCAACTATGGTGCTTTAGATGTTTTAAGGGTCATGTACGAGGTTCTAGTGGTCATGTGCGAGGTTCTATCTATCCTTTAATAGGTTCTAGTGATCACTGATTGGTCTAATGGTTTATTAAGGGACTCTAGTGGTCACCTACTAGGTTTTAAGGGTTTGTTAATAGGTTCTAGTGGCCACTGAGAGAGATCAATGAGTTCAATCAATCTAACCAAGCCAAAACCAATATTTTGGTCATTTCCTCTTATTTCTCTTTTTTTTATGTTTTAATCAACAAAGTTATAAATTAATCTGTAGATAAGAGGCCTGCTGCTGTCTCAGAGTGTCTTTACCCTCTGAAAAGGTCAAAGGTAATTACATGTCCATTCATGTCTTTTGTTCCACCTTCTACCTGCTGTTTGTGGTTGTATCCATCTATTTCTACTGTGTGCTGCGTGTTTCCATCTGTTTGTCCATTTTATTGTAAATCTTCCTCAGATGGCTCGGATCATGAAGAGTCACACAAACACATGGGGATGCCAGGGAAGCCAAAACGCGAGACCCTTCTCTTCACTATCTATTTTTAGTCACTATTGGAGCAATACATGCGTTTTTGCATTCAGAAATAATAATATACAATATATCTGAGTTACTTAATTGAAATCAGGATTATTATTATGGAAATGTATTATGATGTATGAAATGTCACTCTAAAAGTTATTAAGTTATTTATTCTAAGGTATAGTTTGTTTTGAATTAAGAATGATAATCTTTTCAGTTACCTGTAGTCAGTGAGTGACGTAAGCTTTGCTACTCCTTGTTTCTACGTCATCAAGATGCACGTGTAAACTATAAGTGACTGATTGAATCGTTTTGTTCTTTTGAACGGTGGAGAGCAACATTTTTCCAACCTCACGTACCTGTAGACCGCAATATAGGCAGAAAATTATCATTTTGAGTTTATTTTGTTATATTGGAAAAGTCAACCCGGTTTATGTGTAAATAAACACGCTTCATTTGTTTACCCATACTTCCGTGAGGGCTTTAACTTGAACATGTGTGTCGGCAACGCCCCATGCAACCTCCGCTGGCTGAGAAGAAACCAAATTGTTTAGCCAGCACAGTCACTGATGCCAGTGGTACTTGAGGAGCTTCTATGGTTCTTTGGGATGCTTTTGAGGACAAATAAGTTCCAGTGGCCATCAAGGTAACTCAGAGCAGTGACGTCTGAGATGATCTAAATCAGGATCTGACTCTGGATCAGTCCGTCCTGTGTGGATCTGGGACACACTAACTGCTTTCACACAGCCTGGTCAAAGCGGAATTGTGCGCCTTTATGCCACCCCACCATTTTGTATAAACGCAATGAAGGCGTAATGAGAGGTCTGAGGTAGTAACAGCGCAGAATCAGACAATTGTGTGAACGCAAGGCAGTAGGATGGGGTTAGACATTTGCACAGCGTGTTATGAGACCCACAACCGGAAGATTTATAAAGTAGCAAGTAGCAGTTAGCAGCTAACTCAAAGTAGACAACAACATTGGGTTGACCGCTTGAGGTCCGGGAACGCCTTACCCTCCAAACAGAGCATGAAATCAACCGCCATATGACAGGGAAGCTAAATGATTGTTGCTGTTGTGTCATTTCTGCTTAACGCTGATGTAAAATGTCACATTAGACACCGATGATGTGTTATGACACCTTTGTTTTGCTCAGATTAAACAAATGCGTCATAAAGACAGGTCTCTAACATTTAATCTATTTCTAGTTTAATGCTTTCTTGGACTGATTAATGTTCTATCGACCTGCTTTAAGTTGTCTTGTCAATAACTAAGTTAACATATGTTGTGGATACACATATTTTAAATACATACACATATTTTGTTTTTAAGATATATGCCTACCCAGGACTAAACATATAAAACTAAATAATTACTAATGAGTGAAGTTGTTCTTTAGGCCTTCATCTGTTAAATAAATTGACAGTGGGACACCTAAATTCATCCTTTTATCATTTATCAATTGATCATTTCATGGTTTGGAACAGGGGATCTCAAAGTGTTGCCAGTGGGCCAGTAGCAGCCCTCAGAAATTTTTTTGTGACATGAGATGCAAGGATTATATTTTACTCGTTCCAGTCAAATAAAATACTGCGTCACACTGCTTAACAAGCATTTGTCAGGTTGATAATGACAACTTGTAGTAAGCTACTGTTTGTATAGCCACTAATGGCATCTGTTCTGTCATCAGTGAAGCTGTCAGTCATGAAATATTAGCTGATGATTGATTGTCATTCCAATAATTGAGATTTGATTGTCCTCTTCTTCTTTAAGTGTCTTATTCTGTTCATTTAATCCACCCTTATGGAATCAATTTAATCATAGTGTCATAATACAAATACTCATGAAGAAGAAGAGACATTTGTTGGCACTGTAACGTTTAAATTTAGAATCTCATCTGAAAGCTTCAGTTACAGCCAATCACGTGGATGGCCCTGCAGCCGTCTGTCCCAGTTCAGTGAACTGGATGTGGTGGTGGATCCATAGATGTTTTTAAGAGTTGTACTATTAGTAGTTTTCACCTTTCATCGGGCTCTGCTTCTTCTTTTTTTTACTCCAAAATAAGACATTTCTGAGGCTACCTTCACATCACCACGATGAAGTGACAGACAGAACGACGGTGAGTTTTATCTGATGCTGAACTCTGAACTCAGTTTACAGCCACGTCACTAAAACACAACCCAAGACTCACTGCAACGGATTCAAAGAAAACTTTATTTAAAACCTCCGACACGAACAGATAAAAATGTGTGTGTATGTGTGTGTGTGTGTGTGTCTGTATGTCAGGATGATAAGCACACAGTTAGGCCTACTTTTCCTGGACTGTTAATAGGATTCCCCCCCTCCCAGCATGCACTGCTCAATCCACACACACACACACACACACACACACACACAGCTGTAACCTTACCTGTGTGTCCTCTTCGTGTCCTAGCCACTGCAGCGATGTCTCCTGAGTTGCCGTGGTAACCTCCTCTCCTCTCTCGTCCTGTCACTCTTTCTCTCTCTCTGGTTTAGGGTAACCTTGTTTGATCCTCGTTTGCCCTCCTCTCTCTCTGAACACTTGTTGTCTGCAGCAGAGCCGGCTCATCATCTCAGCTTCTCCTCCTCCTCTGGCTCCTCCTCTTCCTCCTCCTTACCCCTCCTCTTCCTCCATCTCCACTTCCCACATCTATCAATCAGCCCCCACCCCCTACTTCTATGCTGCCTGCCAGCCAATCCTATGGTCCACTGCCCACAGACCTGCCTCCTTCAGCCAACGAGGATCAGCTCTGACAGATGGCAGGGCAGCACACAGCTTATTAGTGGGTGGTGGGCCGGGGGGGTGTATGGGGCGGTCAGAGGTTCTGCTGACTGGGTCAGAACTGTCTGCACTATGACAGCAGACATATCACCGGTCTGTGGTGAGTTCAATGTCTGTGTCATCACTAGTTTCCCACTGACACAGTCGTCATTTTCACATCCACGTTGTTTTAGTATCAGATGTAGTTTAAGCATCAGATGTTGTTGCGTCCATCTGTGCCTCCATGTTATTGTTAAATTGAGGTGTGGTCAGCAGCATTGTTGGGGTGAGGCAGCAGAAAGTGACTGAACCATTGACCAATAAAAACCTGGTCTAAAGTCAATGCTGCAGTATTTTTACTGTTATTCAAAGGACGCATCAGATGCACCTACATAGACGGCTTCGCAACGCACGTACACTCTGCTGGTTACACACTAGTGATGCATGGATCGGCTCTGACATCATCGCATTTTCATCCACACAAGTGAAGCAATGATTTTCTCTGATTTAGAGACAACCTCACATTCACCATCCTTCTGCCACAAACACTCACAAAGAAATAACTTGATACAAAACGTTTATAATGATAATAATGATACCTTTATTAGTCCCACATGGGGAAATTCTTTCTCTGCATTTGACCCATCCCTGAGGAGCAGTGGGCTGCCACTACACGCGGCGCCCGGGGAGCAAATTGGGGTTCAGTATCTTGCTCAAGGATACTTCAACTTGTGGACTTGCAGGGGCTGAGGATCGAACCACCGACCTTTTGTTCCGTGAACGACCGCTCTACCCCCTGAGCCACAGCCGCCCCAAGGGATCAAGACATAATTAAGAATATGTTATAGACAGCGTTTCACAAAGTTAGAATGTTTCTCCTAATACTAAAGCTCCTTCTCCGCAGCCTGTTCAAGGCAGGATTGTTATGCCTTTGCTGCACCTCACTGTCCTGACAAAGTGTTACGTGTGCGACTTACAACCAGGATATTTACCATTTACCAGGTACCTGTCCCCAAGACTCCGCACCCCAAGGACCTCAACAGCTACAGGCCGGTGGCTCTAACATCCCACCTGATGAAGACCCTGGAGCGGCTGGTCCTTGTTCATCTCCGCCCCCTGGTGAGCCCAGCGATGGACCCGCTTCAGTTTGCCTACCAACCTGGCATCGGGGTGGACGACGCCGTCATCTTCCTACAACACCGAGCCCTCTCTCACCTGGAGAAGCCGGGAAGCACTGTGAGAATCATGTTCTTTGATTTCTCCAGTGCTTTCAACACAATACAGCCTCAGCTTCTGAAGGACAAGCTGGAGCACACCAGTGTGGACCAGCACCTCACATGCTGGATACTGGACTACCTCACCAACCGCCCACAGTATGTGAGGTCACGGGACTGTGTGTCCGACATGGTTGTCTGCAGTACGGGGGCCCCACAGGGAACGGTCCTGGCTCCGTTCCTCTTCACCCTCTACACTGCAGACTTCCACTACAACTCACCCACCTGTCACCTGCAGTTCTCTGATGACTCTGCCATCGTCGGCCTCATCACAGATGGGGACGACAGGGAATACAGAGGACTGACGCAGGACTTTGTGGACTGGTGCCAGCGGAACCAACTCCAGATCAACACGGTGAAAACCAAGGAACTGGTGGTTGATTTCCGCAGGCACACACACTCCCCCCCGGACCCGGTGAACATTCAGGGAACAGACATTGAGATGGATGCATCTTATAAGTACCTGGGTGTTCACCTGAACAATAAACTGGACTGGACAGACAATACCACGGCACTTTAAAGGAAAGGCCAGAGCAGACTCTATCTGCTCAGGAGACTGAGGTCCTTTGGAGTGCAGGGAGCACTCCTCAAGACATTTTATGACACCGTGGTGGCATCAGCCATTTTTTATGGTGTGGTCTGCTGGGGCAGCGGCATCTCAGTGTCGGACAGGAAAAGACTCGACAAACTGATAAGGAAGGCCAGCTCTGTCCTGGGATGCCCCCTGGACCCAGTGGAGGTGGTGGGAGGAAGGAGGATGACAACTAAGCTGTCATCCATAATGGACAATCACTCCCACCCGATGCGGGACCGAGTAACAGCACTGGAGAGCTCCTTCAGCGACAGGTTGCTTCACCCAAAGTGCGTGAAGGAGCGCTTTCACAAGTCTTTCCTTCCTGCAGCTGTTAGACTATACAATCAGCACTGCTCCCAGTAGACCAAACAATTAGTAGTACTTGTGTGAATTACTGAGACACTTTTTTGTAATAGTACTGTGAAATATTTTTGAGACACTTTACCCCCCTCCTTTATTGTATTGTATTTTTAATAATATTATTTCCCCTCTTCCTGCTGTGTTTTTGTACACTGTGCTGCTGCAATATTGTAAATTTCCCCACTGTGGGACTAATAAAGGGATATCTTATCTATCTTATCTTATCTTATTTAAAAGTTAGCAGCTAGTAGCAGTTAGCAGCTACATCAAAGAAGAAGAAAATGTCTGCAGATTTGGGAGACAGGTTGAGGTCCAGGAGCTCCTTACCCTCCAATCAGAGGACAAAATCAACCACCATGTAACAGGGACGCTAAATCATGTGATTCCATTGATTACAAAGTGCTGCTGGATGCCAATGATACCTCTTTAGCTTGCAGAAGGCCAGCATGCAAGTCATTGATCAGGACAGCGTAATGCATGAGACGCTTATGCTCTGCTGAAATGAAACAAGTGCACATATAAATTATGTAAATTCCATTATTAAATTATTTTGTGCCTTTTTGGGGGGTGGCCATAAGGTCACGTTGAGGGGGCGGGCTGGCCCTCCAAATGAACATTGATAAACAATAGTGGATTCATTGGGGACTATTTTCAGTGGCGGATTAATCCACTTTTGGTGCTCTAGGCCCTGTTCAGACCTGAGGCTTGTTTCATAAAGGACACTATAAGAAAATCCATATTACATTTCCAATCAGTAGAATTTTTGCAGTTGCACCGTTAACTATTAATGTAGCTATTATCATATTATTGGACGAAACTTGAAACTTAGTTTATGTCCTATAAGCCTAAACTTTTGATGTCACATACCATACAATTAAACACATATGTAGGTCTATATGTTTTCATTTATCATTGCATGATTAATTTAATTTTTTATATATTTTATTTGATTTTCTCTAAACTTTAATTTCTTTACTGATTGTGGTTATGTAAGTCAAATAATATGGCAGCAATCCAGAGAGTCAGTCGTAAAATCATCTCTTTTCTCTCAGGTCAGTGTTTCAGGAACTCTGGTTAAACAATAACTGTAGCTTAGCCTCACAGTTAGCCTAATAATTTGCCTAACGATTAGCCTGGCAGTTAGCCTGATTGACAGTTAGCTTGCCCTGAACCAGGCAAGTTTCCCAACATCCGTTTCCATAGTAACTGAGCTTAAACTATGTGGAACTTGCTTTATGGAACCGAATCAAGTGAAAATAATCTTATTTAATAAACTTGCTTCATGAAACAGGCCCCTAATATTAAAGTATGTCCTCAGTGATACGATCACAGGTGGACAGCTACTCGTACAGATGTAAGATCAGATCCCTCAGACCACATTCAGAGATGGTCTGGTCCACATGTAATCTCATTCTTTTAGAACTGGTCCACATGTAACCTCATTCTTTTAGAACTCTAATGTGTCCTGCGCCGCGCTGAAGGAGCATCTGCTGTACTGATGTCCTCTGAAACAACAACCGACAGGATGGATCACATACTGTCGGATTAACATTTAATGTAAATGTTTGGACTCTTACCTGCCCAGGTAAGCAGCAGATCTTTATGTGTGTTTCAACTGATAAGAGCCAGTAACCACAGTGTCACCAGACTCCTTAAAGAATCTCTCAGTTTAGAGCAGCGCTATCTCTACACCGAACAACATGGGACATAACAGATAGCGAGTTGGCGCTCTGCAACCAAAGGAAGTGTGCCATATCATACACAGCCTTTTCAGCATCTAGTCTGATGTTTTACATCAGCATCCAGCAGCATTTTGTAAACAAGGAAATAACTTGACAACAACAATCATTTAGCATCCCTGTTGCATGGCGGCTGATTTCGTCCTCTGATTGGAAGGTAAGGAGCCCCTGACTCCTCCACAATCTGCAGACATTTTCTTCTTCTTTGAATTAGCTGCTAACTGCTACTAGCTGCTAACTGCTACTAACTGCTTTTTCAGTCCCCTGGTTGTGGGTCACACAACTAACATGTGAACAAATCACACCCTGGATCTTGTCCTACCATCTCACTCCATTTATACAGACTTCGACTCTGCGATGTTAGTACCTTTATTGGTGGCTTCGAGGAGGAACAACAATGACCTCACACCTTCGTTACTTTTATATAGGATGGAGGAGCTAACACATTGAACAGGCTATGGAGAAAGGGCTATTAAAAAAACAGCAGAATGATCCTTTAAAAACTTGCAGGCTTTCAAGTTTCCTAAACGTTTAGTGCAACAAACTTTTTCAAGGTGATGTCTTCAAATGTCTGGTTTTGTTCAACCAACAAATATGAAGTTTAAAATTATAGAGAATATAGAAAAACAGCAAATCTGTTCGTAATTTATGGCAAATGAATTATTTGAAATTATAAATGATCATCAAAATTATTCAACTTAAGCAATAATTAAGTTTAGGTCCTACTTATCATAAGCATCTGTCATCATTATTTGTGATGTTCTAGAGACAAATTTATTATTTATTGCATTTATTACGTTGGACAAAATGCTCTGTAATTCTCTGAAAAATGTTTCGTATTATAGAACAAAATGCTCAAATAGAAGCACTTTTACGCAAAATGCATTAAATCTCTGCTGTTAGAGCTTAAATCAGCAGCGGTGTCCCCTGTCGACCTTCTCCATCAGGGTCCTGATGGACACGGAGGACTCAAATCGTTCAGTTCAAATCATTTTGATCAACGATCTTTACTGTTTAATCCATAGAATTAAAACTATCATCGCGCTCATACTTACTTTATTTAAGAGTAAGAAGGCGTTTATGTTAGTCAGAAAAACAGTTTTTACTGCTTTTTGAGCTCCTTCTCAGGACCCCCTGCCCACCTGATCTCCTTTCAAAAATTTGCCAATTCAACGCTCCCGTTACTTATTCTCCAAAATGACAGCGTCTCGTGTGAAACTCAAGGTGTTTTTTTTATCACAGTGCAGTGGTTCTCAGTACGGCATATATAGAATCAATTAAGCAGTACAGTCTTCGCTGAAATGTCGACTTTTCCAGGAGACCGGCGTCGTTGCTGCCGACGTTCAGCTGGGTGGACCGTGACTTAAAAGACGACCGTTAACAGATAGATAGATAGATTTGTTTGAGTAATATGTATGCCGAAATAATCAGGACGTGCTAATGAATCAGGAAATACCATCAGTTAATTCAGGTATTATATAATTTAAGTAATAGAAAGAGAAATCTTAAAATTAGATGTTTTTCACAGGAGATTCGCCTCCTTTACTCACCTTCAGGACAGAAGAGGATGTAGCGGGGCTTCTAGCTTTCTAGCGACCCGTGTAACGACACAGCAGCACCGACGTGGACTCCGAGTCCCCCGGTAGACCCAGCAGTTACCCATCAACGGTAACGGCGTCAATAACGAGGGGGCACAGTTACGGGTTACTGACAGAGTAACGCCTAGCTAAGTTAAGACGGTGGCGGGGAAAGTGGAGCTAAAGATGAAAAGTCCGCCATGTTTAGAATTCACTTTGTTTCTTCTTCTGTTTCTGTCTCTTCCGATGCTTTTTTCTTAATTTTTAGGCGGCTGGCTGTCATTAGTTTACGTTCTCCACGGTGACTTCTACTTCCGCATCTCAAGGTGACGTATCGGACGACGTATAGAGGCGTTTAACCGAACCAATCAGAACATTTTTTTAAATAAACTTTATGTAAACGTAATTTACAAACATTGACAAAATAGTGTATAAACATAAATGAACAGTGGCATCAATAATCGTGCTCAGACATTCAACATATGGTCTTTAACATACTCTTGAACCAATCAGAACACACGCACAACAGTGGGTTACACACCGACGTTACATGGCCATAAAATAGACATACAATCTATTCTTAAATATAACTATTTCTTGTAATATTAGGATTTTTTTAATGTAATAATAATAATAACAATACAAAATAATCTTAACTCAAAGTCCTCTAACAGGATGAAAGCTCCAATAATAGTAAATTTATCTTGAGTTCAGATTATTTTGGAATTGAATTATGACTTTATCTTTAATAATTATGACTTTCTCTGATACAATTACAACTTTGTCCTCATAACACAACACAAGCTCCAGTATAAATTAGTAAATTAAGCTTAAATTAAGTTTATTATTTTAAGATTTGTCTTAAAAAATTTAAAATGATTAATTAAAAAATCCATAACATCGTAATCATCATATGGTTGAAAGCTTCTCAAAACAACTTTATTCTTTAAATATTTTATCATAAAATGTTTATTGTGTCTTAATATTATGACAATTTTGTCAGTGTAATATTAAATATTCTGTTGAAGCTCCAGTAAAACTAAATTGAACTAAGGCTAGGCTTTTCTTTTAACTGAAGCTGATTCTACACCCTTATGAAACCTCTCTATTTGTCTTTCTGGGAGGTTTTTGGCCCCTGCTGCCCTCAGGAAGGAGACGTCAATATGACTTCAGTCTTACAGCAGCAGTGAACTCCGTTCCCACCAGCCACAAGCCCATCCAGGTTGCAGGCAGCAACTTGACATCACTCCAAAAAGACCTCAATTCTTTCTTCACCAGATTTGAAAAGGACAATAGCACCCAGCTAGGGTCAACCATCTCCACACTCAAACCCGGTGACTCTGCCCTCATCTTTAACACAGAGGAGGTGGAGGTGGAGGTATCTCCTGGACCAGATAATATCTGTGGGCGGACCCTAAGGCACTGTGCTTAGCAGCTAGGGAGTGTATTCCAGCACCTGTTCCACAGCTCCATGACCTGCAGCACAGTCCCCCAGATGTGGAAACACTCCATGGTGATTCCTATTCCAAAAAAGGGCACCACAAAGGTCCTGAACAACTTTAGGCTGGTGGCTCTCACCTCTCTGGCAATGAAGGCTATATGGAGAGGGTCGTGAAAAGTCACATCACCAAGCTAACTGACCCAATGATGGAGCCACTGCAGTTTGCATACCGGGCTGGCAGAGGGGTTGAAGATGCAAAAATATTCATCCTGGATACCATCCACAAGCACCTGGAAACCCCCAACACCACAGCCAGACTCCTGTATGCAGATTTCTACTCAGCATTTAACACCATGCAACTACACATCTTTCTGAGAAACTCACCTCTCGCTTTCACCTTGACCACCAACTCACTCTGTGAGGTCACAGAGAGTGTTGGTTAACAACACCTTCTCTGACATCCTCTTCACCTCAGCTGGCTCCCCTGGTGTCCTCTCTCCCCTTCTCTTCATCCGTTACACCGATGACTGCAGGTCCACCCAGCCAAACTGCCACATGGTGAAATTTGCTGATGACACAGTCCTCCTGTCTCTGCTTTCAGGTCCCACACAGCATCACAGCTCAGCTCTGCAGAAGTTTGTGAGGTGGTGCGAAAACTCCTGTCTTGAATTCAATGTTAACAAAACCAAGGAGATGATAGTGACCTTCTCCAGCAAACAGAGACATCTGGCTGAGGCAGTCACCACCACCATCCAGGGGAAGCCAGTGGAGATTGTCGAGGAGTATAAATACCTGGACACAATCTTTGAATCTGAGGTTTTCCTCCAACACAGAGGAGATCCTCGGGAAATGCCATCAGCGACAGTATCTGCTCAGGAAACTGGGATCATTCGGGGTCAGCAAGAACATTTTAACAACATTCTACTACTCCTTCATTGAGAGTATAATGACATTTTCTTTCACTTGCTGGTTTCACTCCATCAGCCTGCAGAACAGGAACCGCCTGCTGAGCACTGCTAAAGTCTGCTCTAAAATTATTGGACACCCTGTTTTTTCCACCCTATGCAAACAGCAGACTGTCAAATCAGCTCGCAGGATGTTACAGGACCCCTCACACATTCTGTTCCCTGTGTTTGAGTGGCTCCCCTCAGGAAATGTGTACCTCCATACAAATACAAAGAACTCTTTTCATTTCATTTAGAAGCTATTCAGGCGAATTCTCCTTTATCTATTTATGGCACCATTTGTCTTCCATACACCAGCAAAAATGTATAGTAAAGAAAAAGAAAGTAGAAAAACAGGATTAAATCAGAAAATGTCTATGAGAAGCCAACAGGTGTGTCCTTGAAGCCCCGCCCCCTGCTGATAGCCTTTAATTAGGCTTGAACCAGGTGAGGGACAGACTGCAGGTGTAGAGTCAGAGAGGACGCTGAGCGGACGGCTTCATTTATTTTATTATAGCCTATCTTATCTGAGACATGTTGAATGAGACACATTTGTATGTACCACTGTCTGAGTACAGCTTCGAACGGCGCTTTGACGAGAGGGGAGCCATTGAGTGGATGCAGGCTAACTGGTAAGCTAACATTTCTAATATTTTACTGTAACTTGCAATTGAATAATCTTTAATGTGACTCGTGAAGTCTAAATAAAGGTTTGAAATTCACCAGGATTTTTTTTTTAAAAATGCTCAGAAACAGGAGATGCCACATTCCGAATTCCATTTAAATATCCACCATTTCTTAAATTACCTTGTTAAAAAAACGCTTTTTAAAAGTGTATGAAGATGATTTCGCTGCGAGTGTGGTCCCCGTCTTTGTGCTTACACACAGCACGTAAAACTGCACTCAAACTGCAGATCGTGTTTGACCAGTTTGCCCGATAGCCTACGACAAAAGCTCCGCGGCGTGAATGAAGGTTTGCATTCAAATGTCTTCAGATTTTACTTTATATAAACATAAAATTAATAATTACATTCAATTTGTTCCGATCGGAGAAACTAATGTTACTGGTTCAGAAAATAAGTAAACTGTTCTTATCAGCAGTTCTCTGATTCCAGAAAAGATGGAGAACCATAAAATTTCATCATTCGTTAAGGGGGTTTGGTGAGGCGTTGTTTTGAGGCACAGATTTGAGGCCAACACGTTGACAGAATTACAGCAGTGAAAGGAATCTGGCAAAGTATTCTAGATATCTGGTCGGTGAACGCAACAGGTCCACTCCAGGTGAGCGAGTCTTCAGCGACATGTTGCTATATTGTTCGATTAAAGCCTTCCACCCGGAGAGATGATGAAATATTAAAATATGTGACCGAAACTCTGCTGAAAACTCGTGTAAAATCTCTTTAAAATGTGAACCACATTACATTTTCATTTTGTATCACGTCATAAACTCAGCTCACAAAGTGTAACAATTATCCAATTATACTAAAGTGCGATGTGACAGCTAGTGATGTGACGTCACTTAAAGAATAAATTAGGTTTTGTTTAATATTGCTAAGCAACAATGTTAATCTGTGCTGCAGCGGTTAAGCAATAGAAACTCCAGCAATGACTGAACTATGGAGGACAGATACTGTCAAAATAAAAAATTAAAGAAATAGCCCAATAAAGTAGTTAATATTCCATTAAATGCACAAAAATCAACAACAACAAAAATGCAGGTGTTAATTTAAAAAAATGTGACAAACTGATAGACAGCTCATTTTCATACAGAAATAGTAAAATGTAAAGAAAAAACAAATCAAGTTTGGAGAAAAATAAAATGGTAAAATAAATATAAAAATTAGTAAATGATTGAATGAATCAATTTGAAGTTTTCTAATGATCAAGCTTAAAGATATACTCACACTAAACTAACAGCCTAAGTGTACAATGCATTCCACCCAAAATGTGGCATATCAATTAATAAATATCAATTTATTATTTGGTCCAGTTTCAATGCACAATTCTGAAAGGGAATTCCGTGGGTAGATTTGTTTTGGATTTCCCTACCTGGCCGCCATTTCCCTGCAGCTTCCCGTCATTTATGTGCGTGCGCTAGCCAGCCATGCGTGTCCAGATTTCGATTTCAGTAGCTCCCATCGATCCTTCTGCTCTCCAGTATTTACCAGTTTTGCTCTCCATTTCTTTTCCTCAGCTACTCGACGCCTTTTCCTCGCATTATCTGTTATTTTATGTCGTCCCCGCTTTCTCCATGTGCGTGGGGCCTCGCATGGTCTGGAAATCTGGGGAAGACGTCACCGAATTTCAAAATGGCCCATTGTTTACTTCATATTTTTCACCCTTCACTGGCTTAAAATCGCAATTGTATTCCACTGTGTTAAAAATATGACAGTTATATCAGGCTGAAGAATAGCATTCGTCCTACTGAATAAAAATATCGTGGTTACTTTCAAAATTCTTCACCCGCCTTGAGCAGGAAAATACTGAGTGGGAGTTTACCTTTAAGATAATGCTGAGTTCAAGACGCATCAGAAATTGGACAAATACAAGCTCGGACTCTGACAAAATGATTTGAACACATGGTTGAGTTGGATTTTTGTGCTCGTGGGAGGGTTCAGTGCCTTATTTCCCCCTATGCGACGTGATAATCATGCTATCGTCTGTTATGACTGGTAACAGAAATATTTCAAAGATCATTGATTTTAAGAAGTCATTTACCATTGGATGTGATGTTTACTTTTTAATATACTGGCAAAGCTGCCCGTGTTAATTTTTATAAAAACAACTGTTATAATTAACATCAGCTTGCTGGAGTCCTCCAGCTTTCATATGAACATGATTGGCTAATGATCAGGTAAACACACCTTTTTTATTTTTTATACATTGTAAACTCTTAAATTTGTATTACCGAGTTTACCATTGTCCTGAACGCAGCATAAATTTTGGTTTCTCCAACAGTTAGACAATATCAACATGACTTAATGTTGACCAGGTATTGTCCTCCATGTGTTCCTCCTGCAGGAGTAAGTCTTTCGTGTTCAGTGCTCTGTACGCCGCCCTGGTGTTTGGAGGTCAGCACTACATGAAGCTTCGACCCAAAATGAATCTGCGGCGGCCGCTTGTCCTCTGGTCACTGAGCCTCGCCCTCTTCAGGTAACAACACACCTTTAACACAAAACTCTTGAGTGTGTCCATCAGCTCATGCTGTTTACCTGAGGTTTATTCAAAATATCTTATTTTAACCGAGGATACCCAAACACAAGCTTATGAAACTGAAAAGTTGGATTCAAAAGGGAGACTTTTCTCTTGTCTGATATAAAATGTTTGGGTTGTCCTTCATATGGTGCAGTACTGGCTTGTCAATAGAGGGCGCTACAGCTAACTTTGATTTTCATGCCTCCATAAATGTGACCAAAAAGCAGAAAATAATCTGTATAAAAACAAAAGGTTCCACCTCCTCTCCTAACAGGGACCTTCTGGACCTGAGACTTTTGGTGATTAGACCCTTATCAATAGTCAATAATAGAAACTGCTTGCATATTAATAGATTCTTTAGTCTTTATGAGTCAATGGAGATTTCAGGATTCTTACGTGTGAATTCTACTTTTTACTTTACTTATTGTTCCATGAAGAGTATATTTATTTTCACTGGTGTAATTGGTAATTCTCTTTAATCCAGGAAGTCAACCCTCCTCATAATAAAAAGGATTGTGCAATATTTTCAGTACTGAGTATTTTTCTTTTTATTTCTAATAGTGTAAATCGTTTTATTATTTACCATTATATAATTGTCTCATCTTCCTCCTTTCTTCTTACTCTTTTCTTATGGAGCTTCCCAGCAAAGTTTTTCACACAATTGTACTCGTATAACAGGTGTGACAATAAACATCTAATAATAATATAAACTCAAAATGTTCAGTAAAAACATGAAAAAAGAGGAACACCTAGGATTTAAGGCGGGTCGTTTGCGTGAGAATCAGCTGCCGTGAATATTACAGCAACTCGTTTGATACATTCAGAGACTAAAAAGAATGTTCTATATTCTCCACTTGTTTCATCTTCCTGTCGTCTCTTCCTCTGTGTTTTTGTTTGTAGCATCGTCGGTGCGTTTCGGACCGGCTGCTACATGTTCCACATCCTGAGCAGCAGCGGCTTCAGACGCTCCATCTGTGACCAGAGCTTCTACAATGGACCTGTCAGCAAGTTCTGGGCATACGCCTTCGTCCTGAGCAAAGCGCCAGAGCTCGGTCAGTCTGGCTTTTATTATGTATATTAATAATTCAATTATTCTTCATTTTAGTGCCATCGAAGCAAAGATGAATTAGCAGACTTAAGATTAATTTTGACACAAGGCCCAGATGTTCTAACTGTGAAAATGTACAATTGATTGTCACGGCGCCACCTTCAGGTCAATGAGACTTTTCTTTTGTGGCTGAGTAGCAGGTGATACAGTGTTAGCAACCCACCTGCTGATCTTGGTTTTAACTACAGGAACGCTGTTGACAGAAAAAACAACAACATTGGCCTCTCCAACAGCATTATTATTTATTTAGTATTATCAGAATTATAGTATTGTATTAGTATTAGTATTACTATTATTATTATTAGTAGTAGTTGTAGTGTTATTAGTAGTAGTTGTAGTAGTAGTATATTAGTAATGGTGTAGTGATGAAATCTTAATCCCTGGTCTCTGTCTTGCAGGCGACACAGCGTTCATCGTGCTTAGGAAGCAGAAGCTGCTCTTCCTCCACTGGTACCACCACATAACCGTGCTGCTCTACTCCTGGTACTCCTACAAAGACATGGTGGCCGGTGGAGGCTGGTTCATGACCATGAACTACACTGTTCACGCGCTCATGTACAGCTACTATGCTGCGCGTGCTGCTGGCCTGCATGTACCACGGCCCTTCGCTGTACTCATCACCAGCGCTCAGATCGGTCAGATGGGCATGGGGCTGACGGTGAGCGCGCTGGTGTACCGCTGGATGCAGCACGGAGACTGCCCCTCCCACCTCGACAACATCACCTGGGCTGTGCTCATGTACCTGAGCTACCTGCTGCTCTTCTCCAACTTCTTCTACCAGACTTACCTGCGCCGCCACGGCAAGTCTGCCAAGACGGACTAGAGGCTCCAGCAGGGTCTGGTGACTGAAGCTGCTAACGGATAACAACTTGAACATTTTTCACACCTGACAAATGTGACATCACAAGACTTCAGCATTTGTTTTTAGTTTAAATCCTCAACTAGGTACAACTGAATTTTACAGGTTTCACAACTTCTAACCCGAAATAACTCGATGTAAATGTTAATGAGTTGTGTTCAAGCCAGCTCATGCCAGTTATTGAAAAATTTAACAGCTTTTAAAAGTGTGGAAGTTCACATTCCAGCAGGTATCTCCCATCCTGCTCGTGATGGTTCAACTGGTTTCACGCATAGGTGGAGCCAGGGGAGGACTGAGGTGACGTGTAGTACCCCCCCCAAATTCAATTATTTCTAAATAAAGGATGTAGAATGTGGATTAAATAGACCCCAACCCCACACAAATGCATAATTTTATAATTTTATGCATAAGTATCCTGTTCAGTGATCTGAACCTGTGATTTCTAAGAGCAGCCAAACTTCACCACTTCAGTGTTTTACAGACGTTTCCTAAATGTTTAAAAATCATTTACAATTTACAGTGGGCAGCTGAGAAACAGAAAAAAATGTTATTTATTATTTATGATGTATGATGGCAGCCAATCGGTGGCCGGAAAAGTCTCCGAATACTTGTTTCACTTCACTGGATGTTTGGAATTTATTGCGTTCACATGAATATTTATGATTTTTTATGTCTTTTCACTCATTTGTTTCTGCAGCTGTAACATTTATTATTATTATAACTGTTGTTTGATTGTGAAAAGTGTCTGAATTTTAAAGGATCTGATTTCTCTGTATGACAAACTCGTATTATGATTGTGCTGCTGGATGAATGAACATACGAAAGTTTTTTTTAATGTTTGAAAATATAATAAAGATGTTTACACATTATGTTCATTTTCAAGCTGTGCCTGGACTGAATAAACCTGCTTGTAAGGACAAGTTTGATTTAAATGAGGGAGGGAAAGTTTCCTTTGAGTTCATTCATATAAACTGTTTATTTAGCATTTACATTAAATGTTGACATCTGACCGTTTTTCATGTCCAATAAAAACTCCTATTTTAAACATTCTGTGGATTCATAGTTTATCTGGTTACCTGAGATGAATTAAATACAAACCTCAAGATCAACTGATTTTTATATCAGATGATCTGGAAGGAGCTCAAACAGAAAAGACGCGTTTACAATGTAAACTCTTCATGTGACTGAAACTGACAGCTTATGATCTATTTCAGTGCTGCATTCATGTGGCATCAGACTAATCAGAAAAATGAGTTTCCCACCAGGAGAACTCGCACATCAACACAAACATGGCAGATAAAAGTAAACATTTCCTCTCACCTCATTTGCTGTAATGTTTTTTATATTTTTCGTAGCTCTACTTTATAACAACCTGTTCATCTTGACTGAAGTAGGCAGCATGTGATTGGTCCATTTTGTGCAGGAGTATAATCACATGTCAGGGTTGTTTCTGCCCCATTTCCCTCCAGCTCTTCCACAGCAGCAGATCTCGACTCTTCCCCAAAGTGACGAGGCAACGCGGCAGCCTGAACCCGTTAAACTGTCCCACACCGTCGTCTCGACCCATCGCCAGCAACATGGTGACGTTACCTAGAAACCATTAACACAGACAGACTATTGGTGAGACAGTCAATCAGCCAGTAACAAAAACTGGTCTGTGAGTGTACCTGTGCGATATGAGGTCAGCTCCTTTCTGCTCAGACTGTTGGCGATGTTGCTAACGGCAACGGTGGCGTGCAGTCCGGCATGGTACGCCATCTTCGGCTCGTTGACATTGGCGCAGTCACCCACTGCAAAGACGTTGGCGAAGCCGTCGACCTGCAGGTGGTCGTTGACCATCAGAGCGCCATTATCGGCCAGACAACCGGCTGTCAAACAGATCGATCGAGATCAATTCAATTCATCCCGCAGGATAAAATTGTCCCAAAGGATGACATCATCTCACATGATGACATCATCTCAGAAAATCATATCATCTCACATTATGACACCATCTCACAGGATGACATCATGACATAGGATGCCATCATCCCACAATCATTTAAAGTTAATAAGAACAAAATGTTTATATTCTAATGACACAAACTACTAAAGAAAATAAACTCAGTGGTGTGTTTTTAAGTCCTATGAGTGTATTTGTGTATCTGTCTGTGTGTATTTGTGTATGTTTGTGTGTGCTTACAGAAGCTGGAGGCGTACGCTGCAGAGTTGATCTTGAGTCCTATGCAGCTGATGATCAGATCTGAGGTCAGTCTGTCTCCTTTATCTGTGATGATGACCATGTTCTTCTGACACACGTTCAGCTGCAGCTCCGACAGGTTGGACACTTTGTGGCCTGAAACACACAACAGCTTCATAGAACCCTAGACAACCCAACACCAGTCTGCAGGTATGGATGTGTGTTCTTACCCAGCAGCAGCTCCACTCCTTTCTCCAGCAGGACCTCTTTGGCCTGCCGTCTGACGCTAGGATGCAGCTCCGGGTCGGCCAGAGCCATCTTGGAGTGGACTAGAACCACCTGAACACCAGAGAGAAACATGAGAATATAACAGGATCAACACAGTCTCTGTCCTCCGTGTCTCATCCAGTAGGCCTCTTCTCTCCAGCATCTCCTGCCCCCCCCCACCTGACATCTGGTTAATCGGTTCTTCTACCTCAGACGCCTGAGACTTTAAGGTCTGCCTCAGAGCTTTCAGCTCTTACATCTGTACAATAGAGAGCATTCTGTCTAGGAGGATCATCACCTGGATTGGAATCAGCACCAGTCAGGACCACCAGGACCAACATATCCATCAGTGCCTGACATGTCCTCCACCCTCTGGTGAGTCTACAGTAGTTTAGGATATATGCTATGGAGAAGATGACCAGTTGTCAGAGTCACCTTCAAATCATCTTTACGTGGAAAAGTTGTTTTTTTTAAAAGAAAGATTTGCAGATAAAACTAAATATACTGAGCAACAGTAAAAACGCATAATTATATAAGGGTTTCATGCAGTCCTGTTCATATTAAATATCAAAGGTAAATTATGGTTCACACATCTTTATTCACACTTTAACCATACAGAAAAATCAGTTTTGTACAATTAGTGGTTGTTGCCTTAGTGTTGACAAGTCAAAAAGTGTGGATGGTGATACAGAGAACAACAACAACAGTCAGTAACGCGTGTGATCACCTCCAGCATTTATCACAGCGTCACATCTCCTTTGCATGGAATTGATAAGACGGTTAATCTGGACTTGGAGGATGACATGCCATTCTTCCTGCAGTGCTGTGACAAGTTGTTCATGTGTTGCTGGAGCAGGATCACTCCATTTCACCAGACGATCCAGAACATCCCACAGATGCTCTATTGGGTTGAGATCTGATGAAAATGCTGGCCAAGGAAGGACAGCGACATTGTTCTGGTCCAGGTAGGCTACTCCTGACAGACATGAGCCACATGTGGTCTGGGATTGTCATGCATAAAGGTGATGCCGGATTGCTGTATCCTGGGAATGATATGTGGACCTAGGACCGTGTCTCGGTAACGGATAGCTGTCAGTGTACCGTGGATGTGGACAAGGTCTGACCACCATCCATTAGCAATGGCTCCCCACATCATGACACTACCACCAAAATGGTCCACTTCCTGAATGTATGCTGCAGGATAGAGTTCCCCGCGGTGACGATACACACGCCTACAACCATCAGCTCTGTGGAAGTTAAATCTGGACTTGCCACAAATGTGATCTCTGTGCAATGCGCCATAACATCTGTAACATCTGTGCTACACGTGTCTGCTGAGTTTCGACCATCAGCATCATCAGCATCCCAACTGCCTGGTCAATGGAAGCCATGGCATCATCAGTTGTTTCAGTAGGACATTAATTAGACCCGGGATTTTATTGCCTTGGCCAGGTCTTTTCAATCATGCACAAAAAAATGTCACCAACATCATCGTTTACTCTGAAATGCACCAATGACTGTTATTTCTGTTATGACTGAATGATGGTTGTTCATAATTTAACATGTTTTGGTTGTGGGAACTTAAAAAAGTCATTTCAGTGTATCACATGCTTGGGTTTTTAAAATGATGCGCTTCTAAAGTTGCTCAGCATATTAAACAACACAACTACTCATCATGGTTAATATACGAGTAAAGTTTGGTGGAACTAGAATCTATAGTTTATGAGATACGCTCCAGATGAAAAATGATCATGGTTGGACCGATGACTACATCCCTGACAGCAAATTGACCACGGTGGCTGTTTCAGCAAACTCTGAAGAATAAAACAACAGAATAAACTTCCATCATCAAAAACAACTAACAGAGGTCAGAGCTGACAGTGACTCTCACATCTGATCAGAGGTCAGTTTGTCATCACCTTCTTCTCTGGATACTCTGTCTTGATCTCAGCAGCCATCTCCACACCGGTTGACCCTCCTCCGACCACCAGAAGAGAGTCTGCAGCCTGAACCTGAACACACACACACACAGGTTGTCATGAACCGTCTCCCTGCAGACTTCTCAGTATTCGTCCCGTCATCGTACCTGTGTGACAAAGTCCTCGTAGGTCTGGATGGCGGTCTGATACGACGCCACAGCGTTGAACTTTCCAGGGAATGCTCCATCAGTCCCAGTACACAAGATGAGGTGGGAGTACTGGATCTCCTGCAGGAAGAAACTGGATCATCAGGTCACAGATTCATTAAACCAACCAGTGTTAAACCAGTATGACATCCCGTCTCCTCACCGCCCCGCCCTCCAAGATGACCGTCTGCCTGTCGGTGTCGACGCGCTCCACTCGGCCCTGAACAAAACTGTCTCCGAACGTGTCGGCGTACGGGATGAAGGTCCTCTGAGCGAAGCCTGTAGGATGAGATGGGGTCAAAGGTCATGTCTGCACTCTGACATCATCACAGTTATCATTGTTCTGATTGGCTACAGATGGTCACCTATCTGAGCTCACTGTGACACCTAAATATTCACAATAAAAATATGCCTTGAAGGTTGATTCAGAAGCAACTGGACTTCTTTTTGTAGCTTGAAGACGTTTCACCTCTCATCCGAGAGGCTTCATCAGTTCTAAACTGTTGGTACGGGGTCAGGATATTTATCCTCTGTGAGATGTAAACTACCGTGAGAGTCGTTAAGTAACCTGTTCCCTTTCCTTTTCTTCTTGGTCCTTCCCAGTCCTATTGTGTGTCGTTGGGGTTGCTGGGACCAGCAATCTCTCGTATGCATATTGAGCCATTATGTGGGTCGTTAGCATAACGATGGTGAAACCGGCGTGGAAGAGAAGTCAGGACTGCATTGTATGTAAGTAAGAGGTGATGACGTAAACCCCCACCCCTGTTCAGAGATGGTCGTTCCAATTTGACATAGATGGATTCTTTCACTCCTCTCTCAAACCATCTCTTCTCCCTGTCCAGAATGTGAAAAAAATCAGATGAGAGGTGAAACGTCTTCAAGCTAACAAAAGAAGTCCACTTGCTTCTGAATCAACCTTCAAGGATTACCATGACCTGGATGACTGAGAATCTACACAAAATAAAAATATGTATTATTATATTCGTTATTTTCATAATAATGATACAACTACTTTAGTTAGTTATTAATTTAAAAGTATTTTAAGAAAATTGTTAATTGTTCCTTTATTGTTTTGTAAAGCACTCTATGTTTGAAAAGTGTAACACAAATTAAGTTTACAACAATAGTGATAATCATATTAATCTTTAGACTTCATACGCCGTCCATTTTATGTTGAGGGATGAATACAAAATAAAAGTGATGAGAAACAAAATTAAAAAACTAAAATTAAAAATTTAATTTAAATTTTAAAAATATATTCTAAAGATAAAGGTATGAAAAATAGAATACTCAAATGAAAAATGAAATAGTAAAATAAAAGTAAAGTAAAACTCAAAATAATAACAGAACTAAAAGTTTAAAAAAACAAGATTAAAAAGATTGTGTGATCATTAACATAAAAAACAAAAGCAAAATTATCATTAAAATTAAGACTTGCCAAAAAGATTAAATATTGAACTAATTACAAATTATAATTAAATAATAGTAAAATTAAAAAAAACATATTTTAACAAAATTAATATAGTTGGAAGTAGAAGTTACAATAAAATGAACAACAAAATGTGGTCACACACATAAAAGTAAAAATAAAAAACAAAACATTCATCAAAATAAAGGTAAGATCATCAGATAAAGAATATTAGATGAATAAATATTACAGAAAAAAATCTGAAAATACATAAATTAAAATTGGATAATAAAAACAATAAATTATACTAAATAAAATCTTTAAAAAAAAGACAATTATAGAACTCATTCATAGAATTGGATGAAAAACTTGAAAAAAAAAGAAAAACAAAACAAAACAAAAACGTTTTCATTAAACTAGACCGATAGTGTGTGGTACCAGGCTGAACCGACGCTCTCAGCGCCGCCACGTTGTGATGAAAAGCGTCTCTCATGTCGATCAGAGTGAAACTGAGTCCTCGAGATTTCAGCTGCTGAGCCGCCGCAATTCCTCCAAATCCACCACCAACGATGACAACATGGACGTCCTTGACCGATGAGGCCCCGCCCCCCATGACTGCAGAGACAGCATGACATCATCGTTAGAGTGGAGGGGAGCTGGAATATTGTCTGAAAAAATCTTCTCTTTAAATTGCACTCACTCCCTCAGTTTTCACTCCACATCCATAATGTTGACACGAAAACGCAGCTTGTGCTGGTTCTAGTGATGCTAATTTGGAAACTAACAGACATACACTTATGACTCAGGGAGGCCCTGAACAGGAACTCCAACCAACTGCATCATCAGCTCCCATTTTAACTTTGACCTGAAAATTCTGTAGGAAAGCAGACAGTAGCAGTTTTCTCTCTGGCTGTAATCATGTTTAACTTTATCCATACAGATTATAGATCTACATGTTCAGCAACTTCTTAGGATGCTGTGCTTATTTTAACAATACCACCTACAGTTTTTGAATCAGGCTGTCTTGTTCAAGTGCTGCTTTATGGGCTTTCTCTCCTCAATATGTCAGCATTTGAAATATGTAACATTTTCCGGACCAATGTTAGTGTGTAACTAATTACATTAACTCGAGTTTAAAATTCAGGTACTTATAGTTTTCTTGAGAATTTGCATTTAACTTTATACGACCACTCTACTACACCTCAGAGGTAAATACTGTAAATATTTTTTATTCCACTACATCTAGCAGGGCTAATTACTTTATACCAAGTCTGTCCAGATGTGTTGATTTTTATACTAATCCTAAAACATCACATCTAATATCAGTACACTGTCAGGGAACATTTTACTGCACTGTGAGTACTTTTACTACAACTTCTTGAAGTACATTTTGATGACAATACTTTGATACCTTTACTTCAGTAGTATTTTGAGAGGTTTTCAGTAACTTCTCTGAACAGGAAGTGTTTCCTCAGCGTGCCGTTATTGTAACAGGAAATGATCTACTGTTTGTGCTTGTTTTGTTTTTTCTAATCAACTTTATTGAAGTGTAAAATATACAATACTATCAATATGGCAGATAACATCGTAAAAACACACTTCATAAACAGACATCAGACAAGCATTATATTACACAAACAAACAAATAATGCATTTACGGGATTGTATAAACAAAAAGGATAATGGACTAAATTAGAAAGATGTGTAAGACAACAGAAAAATAAAATGAAAACAAAACACTAGGAGTTTTCAGCAAGTTTAAGTTCATCTATTAAGTTCCAGAGTTTCACAGCATTTTTCTTCTTCATTAATTTCAGTGAAAGGAAATAATGACACAGGTCCTTGTGGGAGCTGGGTTGAGTTTTAAGTAATCTATTCTTATGTAAGAAGAATTTACCAAGGATAACGACCAGGATAACTTCCTGGATAACAACCAGGAAGTGAACTCACCTGCTGCAGGTACAAATGTTTGATTGATCAAACGCGAGCTCGTCTGATCTTCTCTGATGTTTCCTTCCCTGAGCGGCCCTCTGAGGTCACCAGCTCTCCACCAATCACAGCTCAGGTCTGTCTAAGCGACAGGGCGGGCTTTTCTGTTGCCTTTATGTGCTGGAGGAAAAGTTAGACTCCAATATTCTCCATTAAAAACTTACAAATTAAAGTGAAAACATCGAATTAAATGATTAGGAAAAAACAGGCTGAAGGAATTACAAACCATATTAGATGATATATATCTTAAGAAGGCTTCTTTGTAAGATCACAAAGAAAGGAAGGTAAATTCATAATAACATTAGGTATCAGATCTACTTGACTACAGCGATATAATAAGAGAGTGGGTTTATTTTATTTTTAGATTTTTACAAAGCATTTGATTCTGTTGAACACCCCTTCAATCTGGAACCTCTACAGTATTTCGGATTTGGAGAAATTCATTGGTGTAATAGGGATGCTGTACAATAGAATTAATAGTTCTGTTGTGCTAGGACAGGGCACATGTTCCAGATTTAAAAGTAAAATAAAATAAAGACAATATAAAAAAATACAGGCCATGCTGCATCTTCAAATGTTTTGTTTTGTCGAAACTCAAAGATGTTCACTTTAATACTGTAGAAGACAAAAAAACTGAAACATTTAGACCAAATCTGAAGCTGTCATTTCTCTTTGAAAAATGAGAAATGTTAATGGTGTGCTCCCACTCAACTAACAGCCTAGGCGTACAAAATGCATTCCACCTAAAATGCGGCATATCAATTAATAAATATAATTTTATTATTTGGTCATGTTTCAATGCATAATTCAAACAAAAACATGCCTAATGAAAGGGAATTCCGTGGGTAGATTTGTTTTGGATTTCTCCTACCTGGCCGCCATTTCCCTGCAGTGTCATGTCTCTTATATGAGTTAAAATATGAGTTATATCAGGCTGTGGAATAGCATTTGTCCTAGTGAATAAAAATATTGTGGTTACTTTTTAAAAAGGAAAATAATGAGTGGGAGTATACCTTTAATTGTCTGCTGATCATTTCAAAACTATTTTCTGCTGTTGTTTAGAAAAAACTTCTACAGTTGTTTTTGGTTTGAAGACGAAGTACTTACTGTTAATGCTAATGTGACTTATTCTGTTAATAAACATGATTTAAGATATTGTTATGGTATGAAGAAATGGGGAAACACTGGTTTTGTTATTAGGTTTTTAACAGCCAATAATTTTTAGTAATAACAGATGTTGATACGTGCAGGAAACAATTATATTTATTCTGAGTAAATAGTGATTGTTTTTACGAGCAGCAGCGCCTCTGAGTGGCTGAACTCCACACTACAGACTCTTTTTTTCTTTCTTCGTCAAAATGTCACATTGACGCAGTAAAGACAGGAAATGGATAATTTAGTCAAAAATAAAAGTAATGTCGCTTCAATGAAAACAGTTTATACTTATAATGGGCTCTTTTTTGAGTCTTCATCCTTAATTTGATGAGTCTTTGATTGCAAGGGAAACTTAATGTTTCAAACTTAATTCAACCTACAGATATTGAATATAGTATTATTACTAAAGACAGGAAGGACTAACAGCATCACTGAAAAAATTATAAAATACTGTCAAAAAATAAAATAAAGGACTATGATGTTTATTTTTAATTACATGAACATTTTAAGTTAAATTAGTGTTAATTACTTCTGACCTGAAGTACTTTAGTCAACAAACATGGTATGTAAGAAATGAGCTTTTGAGATGTTTTGACATTTGACAACAATAATAATAATACATTTTATTTATTTAGCACTTTTCAAGTATAACAGTGTTTTACAAAACAAAATAAAATGGTTGACAAACAATGATGAAAAAGTATTAAAACCATTTGAAGGTTCTACAACTTTGAACAAAGGGAACAACTTGAGTTCAGTGTCTGTGCATTAGAATATATTCCTTATACATATGTATATTTATTTACATAACTCAAGACTATCTTTTTTTAATTATTTCATTATCAGAGGGTGTACATAATTATTAGTATTTCGGGTTTTTTAATCGCACAAGCAAACTATTTTAGGATCCATTAATGTAATATATATTATTTTTTGTTACTGATGCCTTAAACCAGCTAATGGATAAAGTTCCCAAAACTACGGGTAAATAGATATTAGATATTAAATAGATATTTAACTGGGGGAGCTTAAACAGTCTCAGATACATTTTTACTTTAATTAATATTAAATAACACAGTTCTGTCTAATTACTAAAATAATCATCTCTGGAAACAAAAGTCAGAAAAGCTCCAGTTGGGCCATGTTCTCCTGTTTGCTGAGCCCAGCTTTGCCCAGTTCTCTCAAGAGATTGCTTTGGCATCGCTTGGAGCTTCAGATGATGCTGTACAAAAACTGGCTACTGTGAGAAAACACACACAGACACACTAATCCCAGGTTTTATTCCTTACAACATGCAATTCTATTCAGCTGACTGTCCTTTTGAAATATGGGTTGCTTTCAAACAACGGCACACATTTGTTTGTCAGTTCATCGAAGTTGAATGTTTTTTGTAGTTTTGTGGTTTTGTTTTGTTTGCACAAGTGAATCTACTGATGATGTCATTCCATTGGACTGAAGTGATTTTTCCACAAACTGTGGTTATTTTAAATGTTGATGTGAGTATTTGCAGCATTGCAATGGAAAGTGTTATAGATTTATGAAAAATGTATACTAAGCAAGAGTAGAATCGCAGGATAAGCGGTGACAGAAAACGAATGAATGTTGGTATTATTAATAAAAACTTTTATTTTCACGAGTAGCGGATGTACCGGAAGCTCCTTTCTGTGTATCACCGTAAGCTTCAAGCGGCGATAGTCGTCGTTGCCAGTCTGCGCCGTTCCTCTCGGTCCATGTCGGTGGTCTAACGGCGGACTGTCCGGAGCTCCGGGAACTCATTCATGGAGGAAACGTGAAGTTTTACCGGAGAGAACCGGACTTTTCTCGCGGTAAGAAACGTAGCGTTAGCCAACTTTAAACTCACAACCGAGTATCAGGTACTTATGCTACTTACCGTTAACTCGGCGGACACCGTAAAGTGTCCGTTAGTAACGGAGTAGCTTCACGGTCCAGTGTAACAGACCCAAACAAAATTTTTATCTTATTTGTGACGCGTTTTCTGTAATCATTTGGCCGCGAGCCTTTTGTTCATGCGGCTCGCGCCTCCGTTCCCATGGTGAAGCTTCATCAGCTCGCGAGACTCAGCGGAGACGTCAACCGTGTATTTTTACTTTAACGATACTCGGAGACTAATAGTCTATTAGTGCATGTATTGAGTTGCTGTATGACGTAATACTCCATACGTTACTTTATCACCTGACTTTAAAAAAGAGTATAAATACTAAGGTAACGTCACACCTTCATATCTTGCATCCAGAATTTACTCGAGTAAAAATACAAAAGTATTGGGGTACTTAAAGTACTTATTAAACAAAATGACCCATCTCAGAATATTATTACATTTTAATGATTTTATATATTGCGCAAAACAAGTCTCAATAAAATTTTATTTTAATTCAGATAAATTTAATCGACTAAGTAGTAAAGTATTATTGTGAGGTAGAATTCTAATACTAAATTAAATAAAGTAGAAACGTTGTAATCAGTGAATTATTGTCATGTTTAGTGAAAATAATGAATATTGATTGATTATAGACTATCATCTCAGCTTTACTGTTGCCTGTTTTTGTCCAGTGGTTCTAGTCTTTGAGAAATGTGTCTTCAAGTGAAGGTCTATAGTGTTCCTGTCAGTCGGTGATGAAGATGATGGTCAGACAGATTAGTGACTATATAAGAGACTCACAGAGGGAGAGGAGCTGATCTGTGGTCAGTTTAATCCTCCTGTAATCACTGGACTTCTGCTCATCACATCTGTATTCACTGGTTTGTTGCCTGTTTTAACAGACAGTACGTCAGGAAATACTTATCAAATATAATAAACATACTTATTGAACTGTTTCAGTCATGTGACACCACTGCTGTCAATTATAGTTTGTATTGATCACTATTAATAATAATAATGACTGTTATAAATGACTCCACCATGGAGGAGCTAGCCCTTGTAGCATTTAATTATATTTTTAGTTATTTACACTTCATTGATGTCATCTCATTTCATACATCATCATGTTCATGTAGTTTGATCTGTATGATGGGATGATGTGGTATGATGATTTCTTATATTCAGTTGATCTAACTTATCTTAATTTATGTCTTCTTTTTCATCATGTCTGTTGACCTATCTCTGTCATATATTTAGCATTGTTTCATATTGTGTTGTATCATATCGTATAGTATTTTATATCCAGGCTCTGTACAAAGTGTTGAAAGTTTGGAAAATGTTTAATCTTAAGTGCCATGATTTTAAGATTTTATATATGTTTTAATTTGAAAATCCTCCTTGAGCTGTGTTGCTTATCTACATACAGTCCATCCTGTGATGATTTCTCTTCTCCAGGTGTTGGTGTGATAGCGTGATGCGTTGGGATGGAGGAGGCGGAGCACAGTCGCTACATCTCCCAGCTGAAGGCTGAGTTTGACAGCTGCGACACGACGGAAACCGGCTTCCTGGACCGAGACGAGCTGACGGAGCTCTTCCGGAAGCTGCAGCTGGACGCTCACCTGCCGCTGCTGCTGGACACCCTGCTGGGAGAACGCACATACGCCAGGGTAAGAATACTCACCTGTAGTACTTGAATACATGCAGCAGTACCACGTATGTGTGTGATTAAATAGTTTTTTAACCTTCAGGTGAACTTTGAGGAGTTTAAAGACAGCTTTGTGGCCGTTCTGTCCCGCTCTCTGGACTTCAGCACCTCAGAGGACGACAGCAGCTACCTGGAGCCAGGTGTGTATCACAGCAGGTGTGCATCTCAGCAGCTACCTGTAGCCAGGTGTGCATCACAGCAGCTACCTGTAGCCAGGTGTGCATCACAGCAGCTACCTGTAGCCAGGTGTGCATCACAGCAGCTACCTGTAGCCAGGTGTGCATCACAGCAGCTATCAGGATTTGGTGTCTGACGTGGACGACTCTGTCTTCATATCTTTGTCTTAACAGTCGTTCCAGATGAAGTGAAGCCAAAGTTTGTGAAGGGAACGAAGCGTTACGGTCGCCGGTCCCGCCCCGAGAGTAAACCTGACGGCATGTCAACCTGCGACTCGGAGGACTCGCCGCCTTCGAGAACCGAAGCCACAGACTCCTCACCGGCTGGTGTCCGCAGGGCCAAACTGCGACGGTCGACGTCACTGGAGAGTGTCGAGGTGAGACTTTCACATCATTTTCAAAAACATTCTGCTCATGAAATATATCTGAAATATTTTCCCACTTTTAGTCACTGCTTCCTTTTTTCTTTTCTTTTCTTTTCTTTTCTTTTCTTTTCTTTTCTTTTCTTTTCTTTTCTTTTCTTTTGCAGCTGTAGAAATATGTTAAGTTTAAGGTTTGCAGGGCAACCAATTTTATCTTCTAACTTCAGGGATAATGTCTACAATGATTGGACAATGAGGATTGGACAAAAATTACACAATTACATCACCATAGGATCTAGAACACATCAGAGTCTGATTTGGATCCAAGTAATATTCTGGATTTGGTGATCCAGGATGTTTAAATTTATAGGCCTCAGAGAAAATTCACTACTGTGAGATAACAAATAATATTGATACAAACTGACCTGAGATCAGATTGTAGCTGAAACTGTGCTGATTCAGTTTGGTGTCAAATTTATCTTATAAAGTTACTGATCTAGATCCAGAAGAAAACCACCATTAGTGAAATATAGTCTAGAATATCTACCAAACTAGTAATGATACCAATGTGATCCAGATTCTAGGGGCAGGTTTTCATGGTCCAGGAGTCACATTATGCCTTTTTCCGATTAAGCTGCGACATGGTTAATGTTTAAAATCTCCAGATTTCTGTGGAGGCTGTGACCTTTGACCTCCTCATTCCTGCTGAGTGTGATGAAGCAGTCAGAGCTCATTCTACTTGTCGACCACACACTCGTCCCTCTTTGTGAGCATATGTGTTTATGGGCGAGGCTTGTCTCAAATGTCCAGACGTACTGCGGCTTTGCTGCTCCGCTGCAGTGAAGTGGGCGAATACCTGAGGGGGGAGGAGGTGGGAGGAGGTTTGGTGGTTTTGGGGGCGTCGGAGGTTTTTCAGGAAGTGGGATTGTGAGGAATGTGGCTGCTGGCAGACGCTCTGTGCTGGTTTGGCTGTGGATCAAAGATGCATTGCTCCGTTTCTCTGGTACAGTTTCATTCTTGTGGAAAAGAAGCTGCTGATTTAAAACGATGACAGCAGCTGGATTTATGCCGTTTAAACCAAACTCTGCTTCACTGCAGCGACTCTGTTGTTTTACTCATACTCCACCTCTGCTTCTTCATCATGAGGACTCTGTTCACAATAAACAGTAGACGTTTGGCCCTGATCCTGATAAGATACTTCTAGATTTACTTAAATGTTGATTAAATATGTTGCTGACACATGATTTCATCAAGTCAGTTTTAGTTATTGATCTGAGAAGACTAAAACTGGTTCATCCTCTCAGGTTCAGGATGGTCAGCCTGTTCACCCCTGATATTAACCCTCTGAGGTCTGTTGACGTGCTGTCAGTGTTTTAATATCTTTGTGATAAACGTTGTAGAAATGTTGTTTAAATGTTGCTGGAATCTGTCGACTCTCCTCTTCCTCATCCTTCGCTCACCAGATCTGACATGACTCAGACTGACCTATAGGACGCTGAGAAGAGAGCTCAGCACACTAATCTTATGCCTCGTTGTGTGTGGACTGTTGGATTGTTTTTTCTGTGGGGTTTTTATGAATAATAAATATTTGATTGATTGAAAAATGTGTTTGATTGAAGACAGATGTACTTACATAACTGTGTCATCTGCATATAACTGAACAGGACAATTACAAAAACATTTTGGAAGATCATTAAGAAAAATAAATGTCACATAATTTAAAAAGTAAAGGTCCCAAAATACTGTAGATTCCTGTGTTACACCCTTTCTAGATGAGCTGGTGTGTTTTTGTGTTGTGTTTAACGTTTCTATTAATATATTTGTGAGAAGACTTAGACGTGATTATTCCCAAGGGGAAATTCTTTTCCACAGCACACTAGACGTCCGACCACAGATCAAACAACAGCACACAATCACAGCAACACAACAGACAACAATGACATAAAATGACAGACAGCAGAACTCACTCTGGCCCTGCTGTTTAAGGCAGCTGCGACCGCGGGAATCAGGCTTTTCCCAAAGCGAGCCCTTCTACACTTCAGTGCTCTGTACCGGAGCCCTGAGGGCATAAAGGTCATAGAAATGTCCACTGCATACTTTTTAGCTACAAGCTCCTCTGGTTGAGACGTGTTTGTTGGCTCTGTATTTCATCTTGTGTCATTCATGCCGCTTTGCATGCACCTTTGGTTTTGAGTGACTAACGTTAGTCGGACAGGGCGAAGCCACGTGACTGAACATTACGTAGTATTTTTTAAGGACAGTCCATGCGCACAGCCACTATTCAAACTATTAACTGAATTATCCGATTAAATCAGTGAGAGGCTCTAAATGTCAGTTTTGATACAATCTGAGTTAATTGAAAAAAGAAAAAAAAAGCCTGCTCATTTTTCTTTCGCACACATCCCACCAAGTCCCATTTTTCTACATTTGCTGAAAATGGAGTGACCGACAACACCTCAAGTCAAAAAACATTTTAAAAATGTAATTTGAGACATTTATTCTACATTTATCTACTATTTATTGCTTCTGTCAGCCTCAGACTTTGGTAAACCCATTTAAGAACCAGAACTACTGGTCCACATGATGAAAGGTGAGTTTTCACAGGCGATCTGAAGGATTTAATAAATTAACTTATGAGGTTTTGCATCAAATTATCTATTTCCACGTCGCTCTAGGACAAATGGGAGCCTCATCTTCAGAAAGCTGCGACTATAAAGTTGTATGCAAGCACATTAAAAGTATTAAGTATTTATTATAGTGTATTCCTCCATGATGGATCACAGCTGAGAGCCGATTGGTGGATTAACTGTTAATGCTGCATTTATAGAGTTTGTAGTCAGAGCAGAGACGGAGGAGTGTTTCCCTCTCAGCCTGCTACCGTTACATCACAGCGACTCCACTGAAATATTGAAGAGTTTTTCTGTACGTCGACAGATTGAATACTAGAACTCTGTCTCTCTCTCAGTTGTCATTCAGCTCTGGCAGCTGAGTCTATGTAAATACTTCACATTAGTTAGGTTACATAAAGGTCTTAAAGACACACACAGACAGACAGATGCTGAAGTCAGATCTCTCAACAGATCACAGCTTTTGTTATTCAGGCTTTTCAACACAGACAGCCAGTATCACACTACAGACGCTGTATTTGGTTACGTTGACATGACCCTGGTCATGAAAGCTGTCAGTGGTTGGAGGCGAATATAGAAGGCCTTCAACAAACTACCTGCACATCTTCTCCCTGCTCACCACCACTCAGGTTTGGTGTGTCATCAGTCGATCGATGTGTTGGACCTTCATGGTGAAGAGGGAGTACTACTCTGTAGTACCAAAGTAATTCGGTGGGTACCCTTAAAAATAGGAGAGTTCAGTATCCAACCCTAGTGCAAACTGGTGTTAATGTTGTTAACGAAAACTATGATGGAAAATGATCGTCGACATCAAGGCTCATTCATACCATCAGCCATCAGACCGCATAACACCTCAGTACTCAGTACCAACTCCACCTGATTAAGACTCAACCATACACCACTCTGTTATAAGGCAGGTGTTAGAAAAAGAGCACACTGCACAGGTAGTAATACACGCATTGCACATGTATGTACAAACAGCACATGTACAAAGGTATCTATCTCAGGACCTGAACATTGCACACTTGTAATACGCATTTATAAGCTATGTTATCTTATTTATCATCCTATCGCACTTAGCTATTTTTATTTTCTAGTTTTTTTCTTTTTCTATACTTTTATCCTTAGTACCTCATGTTGCTACCGCTTCCCTTATACTGCTGTGTCAAATTGAAGTTTCCCTCAGGATAGCTGAAGCTCAGAGTCTCACAGTTTTATCTGGTAAACCAATGATTAGAGGTCTTGGTGCTGAAACCATCTCAACCTATTGTCAAGCTTTGAATGGGTAAGAAGCCCGGCTCGCTGGCTTGGAGCCGGGCGTGGTTCAAAATAAATATGCAAACCAGAACATGTCTGGATGTATTCCTTAAACTGACATCATCAGATGAAACACTTTCTGCAAAGCTGCATTCTGAATCATTCAACCTGTTTTTATCAGATAATGATCAGATAAATCTGATGTGGAATCAGTGAAATAAGAGGAAACTGACCAGAAATATTGGTTTGTTCTCCACTAGATTGGCTGAAATGTTAATAATAACCTGATGTCTTAGAAAAAAATAAAATGTCAACACTTACTGTCACTTAATGTCAATACTAAAATACTGACGGTTTTCTTTGACTACAATAAGACTAAAATGTTTAGATGTAAAGATTATGTGTCCATTTTCAGTGTGGTGTGAGTACTTTAACTGAAGTAAAGTACATAAAGTACTTCCTGTGTGACATTTTACAAGTTTGTAAAATGTGTTTTGTTTTTTTTCCGATCTCAATATGAGTCATGTGATCAGTTCTGAGAGAAAAGTCACAGGTCCAGTTTCCCACACGTCCTGACACCAGCGTGGCTTTACATGCTAAGCTCTTTAGCGTGACAACTGTGACAACACACACACACACACACACACACACACACACACACACACACACACACACACACACACTCACACACACACACACACACACACACACACACACACACACACACACACACACACACTCACAATATGTCCAGTCTAACAGAAGTAATGATCGCCCAGAAATTCCTTCTGATTACTGTGTGGTTTGTTGGCATCACTACACACACACACTCACACACACACACACACACACACACTCACACACACTCACACACACACACACTCACACACACACACACACTCACACACACACACACACATACACACACACACACACACACACACACACACACTCACACACACACACACACTCACACACACACACACACACACACACACACTCACACACACACACTCACACACTCACACACTGACCTCCATGTTTTCTCTGCAGAGCCTGAAGTCTGATGAGGAGACAGGAAGTCAGAAGGAGAACTTTCAGTCTAAAGGTACTGTCTGCTGTTTATTTTGGATCTAAGTCTTTATTAATCATTGCCAGTAGTGAACTCACCACTAGAGTCGGCCTCTTATAGTAGAGGCCGACTCTACATCTCTACAGTACATCTATCTACAGTGTAAATAGTTTTAACATGGGGGCGGGGTTTATGACATGTTAAATGATATTTATCACTGAAGTTCTGTAAATGTATTTCATGTTTCTACCTTTATCGACAGTTGTTTAAATCAGATTCTGGTTGAGTTTAGGTTTAGTTGACTTCCTCTATTAAACAGTCCTCCAACCTGTTTTGGTCACACGTGTCCAAACATCTGTTCATCGGTCCCACCGGTGCTGAGGAGCTGATTTTAAAGCTTCCTCCATAGAATAGAGCTGCTGCTCCTTCACATCCAAAGGCGGTGGTTCAACATCTGGTTAGGATCCTCCCCTGTGTCCAACTGGGAGCAGATCCAGAACACACTGGAGGGATTACACTCCTCATCTAGATCCGGATCAGGATTCAGCTGCACAAAGTGGGGGTGGCTGTGGCTCAGGAGGTAGGGCGGTCGTTCATGGAACGAAAAGTCGGTGGTTCAATCCCCAGCTCCTCCAAGTCTACAAGTTGAAGTATCCTTGAGCAAAGATACTGAACCCTTGAGCAAAGGCTGGAGCCTATCCCAGCTGACTTTGGGCAGGAGGCGGGGTTCACCCCAGACAAGTCGCCAGTTCGTCACAGGACCACAAAGACAAACAACCATTCTCACTCACATTCATGCCTAAGATCAATTTAGAGTCACCAATTCACCTCTATTGTATATTTTTGGTGGTGGGAGGAAGCCGGAGAACCCGGAGGGAACCCACACAGACACGGGGAGAACATGCAAACTCCACACAGAAAAGTCCCAGGTCCTCAGGTAGATCTGAACCCAGGACCTTCTTGCTGTGAGGCAACAGCGCTACCCACTGCACCACCGTGCCGCCCTATTAATAATAGTAATAATAAGACAAATTCAAACATCATTGGTGTACGATGAATCTTGGGATTGGGTGAGCCTCAGAGAAGAAGGCTGTGTTTTTGGGCCACATTTGATGGAGCCTTCAAAATGCGACGGTCTTGTTTTGACGCATTCAGTCTTCAAATCTATCTGTTTAAACTTTTTTCCACAATTATTACTAAAAATAAGAGTTCTTTGCGTTTGTGAAGCGCTTTAAACATCAGAACTTTTTAAGTTTGTTTTTTCAACAGTTGATTTCTTGTTGATGAAAACATTTGATGAAAACATTTTTCCACACCTTTATTCCTGTTTATAGTCATTCACTCAATGTGTGAAGAAATTACCACTGTGAATGAGAACTGACAAAAAAATGTCACACTTAAAAAATGTGATTGGTTTCACTTAAATGGAACAAATTAGGCCCACCAGTGTATAAAGTTATTGTGAATGCCTGTTAAAAAAACCTGTCAATCTGTTTTTGTTTTTTCCTCCTGTGGTTTGACTTTCCTCTTGTTCACATTTTTACATCTGTGAGCTGCCGTCTTGTTGGTTCTTTTATGACTCACGGTGTTTGTGCCACAGGTCCTCAGCAGGAAGAGGTGGAGCTGGGAGTCGGAGGAGGAGGCAGAAATGTCCTGATGGGAGCTTCTGATCATGTGGCCCTGCAGCAGCTCAACGCAGAGGTGAGACTCCGCCCACTACCTGCAGCAGGACACCACAAGCACAAGAGGATGTTCAGTATCATTTATTAGTAATGGTTCTCAACACAGGAGCTGGATGGCAGAGCCAGCGTCAGAGACTTCCAGTTGATTCTACGTGGCTCCACCCCCGTCTCCTGCTCCACCCCCACACGATCAGCTGATCTGCAGAGGACGCCACACAGGGTCAGACACCTACCATACATTCAACAGATATCATCATCAGTTACTGAGTTTACGATGCGCTCCTGAACGCAGCAGCTCCCATCAGGAGGAGCTCTGCTGCAGCTGACGGTCATCAGTCCAAGCAGATGGGAGGAAGTCAGTGCAGGTGCTGCAGGAGAACAGGTAGCAGCTAGTTGGGACAGAGATCATCATGTACTGCACATCAGGTCTGATCTCAGGGTGTGGATTGTTAACGTGGGTGAAGACAGACAGGACGTCCTGCTCAGCTCAGGTGATACAGGAAGCTAACGGTTAACATTTGATGTGGTGATCATATATATGATCGATACTCAAAAACCTCCTGAATGTCTTCATTAATGCAGTAGTGACATAAATTTACAGACTAAAGAGTCCACAGGTTAATAGAGAGGGGCAGGTTATTCAACACGATCAGTGATCGATCTGGTGAAAAAGGGGCTGGTGTAAACTGACAGTGACTGGAGAATCAGACACAGGTGAGCAGGTGGATGTGGGAGTCAGGTCACTAGGAAAGGTGAGACATCTGTTGGACTGATGAATGATTGCAAAGACTAATAGATAAAAACAAAAGGTATAAATTATCCTATCCATCCAATTTGATGTAGTTATGTTAATCTCTGTATTAAAATGTTATTTTAAATACCACGAGTTTCTCAGGTGACACATTTTACACCACCAGTTATGACTGTACAGGTCTATTATTGGTCCAGTGGTCTCTGCTGCTGTAGCGGTGGCTGGTCAGAATATCCTGATTCTGGGTCGCTTCACGTGGTCGACCCAGGTGCGGGTGGTCCGTCGTTGTTCCTCTGGCTACATAATGCTGCCATATTGTGGAATGATAAGCATTCACCACCCAGGCAACTTGACTGGTCAACTGCCCCTCCAGCATGAAAAGAGCACAATCCCGGTCTTGTTGCCCCAACCATGTTGTTCTTGCTAATGTAATTTTCTTCCCAAATCATGGCACATTTTGATGGGGGGTTAGTTTAACGAGGGAGGAGCTATTTGGGATTAACTGGATAAAGGCTTCGTGGCCGTTTGAGTATGAAGAAACCCATTTGACTGTGAGAGGGATTTTTGTCCTCAGGCCCACATGGCTCTGAGTGAAAGACTAATCCAGATTAAACGTTACAACATCACACCTCAACAACAGGCATCTGTAAGGACCCTAGAAATCTGTTCAGAACTGACAGAACCTCTCAGGTCTGAATGTGGACTAACATCTGACCTGTCCATGCAGTCTCAGGTGGCTTCAGAAGAGCACTTGGTTCGCTCCACCACCCCATCCTTGCTGATAGCCACTGTCGGTCAGAGAGTCCTCAGCCGGCTGGATGATGGCTCAGGATGCAGCAGCCCAGAGATGGTCATCGCCCTCTGGACTGAGGAGGGCATCAGGAACAGCCGGGACATCCTGCAGGTTTGTACAGACCAGGTGCTCCTCAATGTTAGCATGCTAGCATTGAGCGACCTGTATCATGTATAGATTTTAACACTTGTTAGCATGTCAATATGCAATAAACAGAATTAGGCTTTGAACATGTGTACAATTATATTGATAGCATTTTAACATATATATCTGACATGCTAAAAAGTGAGTTAGCATTCTATTAATAGCATGTTAGCATTCTATTAATAGCATGTTGGTATGCTAACATACTAAGGGTTAAAGTCTTAACATTACACATATAGCATGTCAGTGTGCTATGAAGAGAATGCTAACAATTGTTTTTAGCTTATTGGTTCACTAAATGTTAAAATGCTATCATTATAATTGTTCACATGTTAACAGACTAATGTACTAAATGTTAGCATTTTAGCATTCTATTGCTCGCATGTTGCCATGCTAACATTCATATTCAGCTATATCTACCATGTTGAGGTTTTAACACTTAGTATGTTTGCATGCCAACATGATACTAATATAATGCTAACTAAATTTTAGCATGTGGGATCGCTAAATACTAAAATATTATCATTGTAATTGTACACGTTAACAGTCTAATGTTCTACATTATTTTTAAACATTTGTACATTAGTCTGTTAACATGTACAATTTTAAAGGTAGCATGCTAACATGGTACCATTTAGCAATTTGACATGCAGAAAATTTAGCATGCCACCATTGTAATTGTAGACATGTTAACAGACTAATGTACTAAATATTAGCATATTAGCACGCTGCCAACTGAAAATACAAACTTTTCAATCATCAGCATCTGTCATTGATTTCATTATCACAAGGTGTTAAAGGAGAGACTCTTATTTTCCTTTTACCTATACAGTTAAATTGAATATTTTTTGATTTATTGGTATATCATTTGTATTTCATTTACTACCTGTTTTCAGTGTGAAGTAATAAGCTGATTTTACCAACTTTGGATCTTTTTTTTCCGTCTTTTTGATCAGTTCTTGACTCTGAGATGTCTGAAAGATGCTGATAAATCTGTAGTTCATCAATTAAATAAAAGCTGGTATTCATAACTGAATAGAAAACAGTCTCCTTACTAAAATATCGTCAAACAGAAACCAGAAGACATGAGGAATAAAGAGCTATTTTTCATGGTTTGTTCTGCTGCAGACTTTGGACTTCTCTCTGGAGGACCGTCTCAATCTGGCCGACCTGACGCTGGCTCTGGACAACGAGCTTCTGGTTAGCGGGAATGGCATCCACCAGGCGGCACTCATCTCCTACAAGAACGAGATCCAACACCTGCAGTAGGTTTATTAGTTTTAGTAGAAGCAGGCAGAAGCAGTGTGATGTCAGAAGAAAGAAACTTGTAAAACAAGGAGGCAAATGCTAGCACAGCGCTAGCACTGTAAAACATTTAGCAGCATTTGACTCACTGTTCACACAGTTTCTCTTGACTGTCTCTCAGTATTACAACATTCGGTAGCCACATTAGCCGAGCAATATGCTAACACCAAGTTTCATAGTCTAACCTACAAAATAAACAACATAAACATGACAAAACTTATAGCTCTGAGTCACAGACAGCCGCTATCGATTCACTCTTGAGTTTATAGCATTAGCAGCCCTTGTTGATGAATCAGTAAAATTCTCACATCCTTGAGCTCTTACAGTTACCGGAGAAGTCAAGAATACAGTTCTCGTATGACTCACTAGGTTTCAGTTGGTGGGGGGACAAATAAATGTGGGTTCAGATGATCTGGTCTGGACCTTTGGTTGTTCCTGATGTTGGGTCCAGATGATCTGGTCTGGACCTTTGGTTGTTCCTGATGTTGGGTCCAGATGATCTGGTCTGGACCTTTGGTTGTTCCTGATGTTGGGTCCAGATGATCTGGTCTGGACCTTTTGGTTGTTCCTGATGTTGGGTCCAGATGATCTGGTCTGGACCTTTGGTTGTTCCTGATGTTGGGTCCAGATGATCTGGTCTGGACCTTTTGGTTGTTCCTGATGTTGGGTCCAGATGATCTGGTCTGGACCTTTTGGTTGTTCCTGATGTTGGGTCCAGATGATCTGGTCTGGACCTTTGGTTGTTCCTGATGTTGGGTCCAGATGATCTGGTCTGGACCTTTTGGTTGTTCCTGATGTTGGGTCCAGATTATCATGTCTCTGCTGTTTGAAATGAAGCTCTGGATCTTTTTCTGTCCTAAACTAAACAACATACAGCTCTGTTGTTACTGGTGATGATAATTAGCTCTGTTTCTGTTGCATTCCCCCAGGCTAATTAGATACAGAATGTTATTTGTTTTCAATATTGATCACAGAATATTGATCACACTCATGTCATTAAACCTAGCTGACTATAGGATAGATCGATTACTGCCTTGTTAGCTGTTGGGAGGTGTATATTTTTTCTGGTTTGACGGAGCTAGGCTAAATATACTGACCAAGAGTAGAAACGCTTTTTTTTTTTTTAAGTCATGCTATCCTGTTCATATTAAATATCAAAGGCAAATTATGGTTCACATCTTTATTCACCCTTTAGTCATACAGCAAAAAAAATTTGTGCAGATTAGTGGTTTTTGTCTTAGTGTTTACAAGTCAGAAAGTGTGGATGGTGAGACAGAGAACAACAATAGTCACTACTGTGTGTGTCTACCTCCAGCATTTATCACTACTTTACACCTGAATGGATAAGATGTTATTCTGGATTTCTGGGATGACATGCCATTCTTCATGCAGTGCTGTGACAAGTTGTTCATGTGTTGCTGGAGCAGGATCTCTCTCTCACCCGGTGATCCTGAACGTCCCATAGAGGACATTGTCATGCATGAAGGTGATGCCTGATTGCTGAATCCTGGGAATGATGTGTGGACCTAGGACTGTATTTCAGAGACAGATGGCTGTGAATGTGGACAAGTTCTGACCGTCATCCATTAGCAGTGCCCCCCCACTTCATGACAACAACACAAAACGATCTACTTCTTGGACGTATGCGGCAGGATAGCGGTCTCCGCGGCAATGGTACAAACGCCAACGACCACCAGCTGTGTACAAGTCAAATCTGGACTTGTCACTAAATGTGATCTCTGTCCACTTTATCACCATGACCACGTCTTTTCAATCATGCAGAAAAAAATCTCACCAACATCATCGTTTACTCTGAAATGCACCAATGACTGTTATTTCTGTTATGATTAAATGATGGTTATTTATGATTTAACATGGTTTAGTTGTGGGTACTTAAAAAAGTCTATTCAGTGAATCACATGATTGTTTGTTTCAGTAGATTAGGGCTAGTGAATAGAAATTACAGGGTTTTTAAAATTATGCGTTTCCACTGTTGCTCAGTATATGTAGAGACTTTAATTGAAGCTACTGGTTTCCTGTGAGACATCATCCACAGACCATCAACACAAACCAGTTAGCAGCAGAAATAACAGCTCTCCCTGCTGGAGGGGAGATGAGCCTGCAGTTAATTGTGTGTGTGTGTGTGTGTGTGTGTGTGTGTGTGTGTGTGTGTGTGTGTGTGTGTGTGTGTGTGTGTGTGTGTGTGTGTGTGTGTGTGTGTGTGTGTGTGTGTGTGTGTGTGTGTGTGTGTGTGTGTGTGTGTGTGTGTGTTTGTTTTAGGGTGGTGGCGGAGCAGGCCTGCAGTGAGCGGGACAAGGTGAAGGCAGACCTGGACCTGGCCGACCAGAGGAACCTGCAGCTGGTCAGAGAGGTGGACGACCGCCACGCTAGCATGGAGACCTTCAACCAGAGCAGGATCAGGTCAGGCTCACTGATTTATACTGGAGTCTGAACAATTATTATTGACCTCCCAGGTTGGCCTGAACCATTCAGGGCAAATATTTAGCTTTAAATTTTTGAACGTTAGCTTCCACAGACGTCACTCAAAACACTGTGAGCGAATCAGTCTGTGGCATTGACGAGCTGCTCTATGATTGGCAGGGACCTGGAGCAGGACTTCCGTGATAGGCTGACAGCTCTGCGCGGTCAGTTGGAGCAGGAGAGCGAGGCTCTGCTGCAGCAGGCGGAGATAGAGCGCAGCGTGCTGCAGGACGAGCTGCAGCTGCTGAGAATGCAGGAGGCACAGCTTCAGGGGGAGCTCTGCAGCGTCACACAGGTGTGTTCACCTCACTCACCTGCACAGGTGCTAAAACACCTGTCACATAAAAAAAAATTTAAATATGTTTTGGTTGTGAATTTAGTTAAACTTCCTGTTCAATCGTTTCCTTTTTATCAGAGGAAAGAGCCCCTTGGTTTTTGTGTTAATTTCTGCTGTAAAAGTTCACATTTCCATGAACTGGAATGAGCAACAAACACAAAATATGATTGGCCAGATGGTGGGGCTGTTATCGAGGCAATGCCCCTCACACCACAAGTCTGACTGAAGTAAAGTTTGAGACACAAGTCCAGCTCAATTTAACTCTAAAAAAAAATCTTCTCAGACCATAAAAGTCCACTTGATCGATTTCCATCCAGAGCTGTGATTGCTACCAAATGTTCTGTAGTTCCAAGATATTGACCAATAATTTCACACCGGCCACAACTTAAGAGAAAAATGGTTTTAACTCAATAACATTTGTAAGGTTTATTGTTGTATACATTTAAACATAATGGTACAGTCCCTGGAAGGGACTCGTACCTAACTGTACCTTTTTTAAGTACTTCACTCTCTCTGTTACAGCAAACATGTAATTTCATTCATATAAATCAGTCAGCAAACCTGTTGTAACATCATTATTGTGCTTGTGTACATTCTCATTCATCCACTTAAATGTTTTCATGGTGGATTCAGCTCTCCATTAACGTGGTCAGTGCTGGCTCTAGACGTGCTAATGTTAGCTGCAGTGCTGGCTGCAAATGTGCTAACATTAGCTGCTGTGCTGGCTGCAGCCATGCTAACGGTAGCTGCTGTGCTGGCTACAGACATGCAAGTGGTAGCTGCGGTGCTGGCTACAGATGTGCTAATTTTAGCTGCAGCTGTGTTTTTATCAATGTGTGTGTGTCCTTTAGGGCCTGTAGGAAACTTTACAGCTGTGTCATTTTAAGATAATAAAACCAAGCTTTGTTTGGATTTAATCATCACCCTTCTGCTAACTGCCTGTGTTTGAGAGCAGGAGAACAGTCGTCTGGAGGAGGAGCTGGCTGCTGTGAAGATGAAGCTGACTGAAGCAGAAAGCTCAGTGAACAAACTACAGAGTGACCTCAATAAGCTGCTGCATGACAAGGTAACACTTCTCAGTCTTTAAAGGAACAGTTAACCCAACAATGGAAAGTCAGTCATTATCTACTCACCCTCATGATGATGTAAAGTCAGGCGAAGTTTCTTAGTCCTCAAACATGTCTGGAGTAAAACAGTGTTTCAGCATTCTGCTAAACACCTGAAGAAGATGGAGACTAGTTTGAAAACATGAAATGACTCCATACTCATTGATTGGCATAATCTAAGTCTATAAAAGATCGCAGACTGATCTGAGAAGATGTCATTTACAACCTTTTTAAGATTAAATCTTCACCGACGCAAAAATGTGACATAATGATGGACACATGTGCCATGAACCCAAACAATGTCAGATATTAGCTATGATATTAACTGAATGTTTTAGGCCAACACTATATTTTACATTTTAATTGTAGGTTTGAAAACATTTAGAGTTGCTATAAACACAAACCTCGTCAGAAGTCAGAAAAAAATCAATCAATACTACTTTAACCGGATGTAAACCAGTATGAACCAGTTAAATGTCCTCATAGAGTGTAACACTAGTCTTCATAAATATACACGAACACATGCACACACTCTCAGTGGTGTCGGATAACTCTTCTCCTTGTATCCAATGAATTATTGATCAACATCTCCTCTGTGACTTCTTTGTCCTCGCCGCTCCAACTGATGACGATGACCTTTGATCGGTTGATTGACAGCCACATTAAACCACTAACGTCTGTTTGATTGACAGTTTTGCAGCTTGGACTCTGCAGGTGCTGGTCTGAGTCACGAGGAGAGATTCTCTGAAATCGTCAAAGAGTACGAGCAGCAGTGTCGGGTAAGAGACGGAGTCTGTGTTCATATTTACATGTAAACGTCTGTTTCCTGTTTTTGTTTGTTTTGTGCTAATCAGATGTCTCATATTGCTTGAGTGAAAATCAAAATGCCTCTGAGGTTTATCTTTGACTTCTGACCAATATGAAAAAAAGATGTTTCTAGTTTTGACTTAAACTGAATTAACCATCTGTCCTTGAATTAAAAATTGAATTCAAAGTCAAGCAGCACAAAAATGTCTGTTTTTGTTTGTGCACCTGAACGCCTCATGTTGGTTCAACAGAAAATCAAGGTGAGAACACCTGAGTCAGTTTGTCGTACAGTTGTTGGAGTGTGAGCTGATGCACTCATTCATTTACACATTCATGTAAATTAAATCCTTCCATCAACAACGTTAACGTAACATGAATGAAACGAAACGCAGAACGGTAACTAACAGAGACAGAGGAGAATCGAATCACTCAGGACCTGACTAGTCCTTCTGTTTATTTATTTTATTCATCACATCTTTATAACTTTTGTTGTTAAAGTATCCTCTGTGTACTAGTGTATACTCCAGTATACTCTAGTATAGATTAGTATCCTCTGTCTTTCTACAGTCTGAAAGTCTGAGACGTATCGGCTGCTGAAATGATAAATGTGATATAAAATCACTTTTCTGCACTGGTTCCCAGTAAGACGGTGCTGTTGGTGTGATGTCGTGTGTGTGCATGCAGGTAGATTCATGTACAGTGTGTAGATCCTGAACGTGTGTGTGTGTGTGTGTGTGTGTGTGTGTGTGTGTGTGTGTGTGTGTGTGTGTGTGTGTGTGTGTGTGTGTGTGTGTGTGTGTGTGTGTGTGTGTGTGTGTGTGTGTGTGTGTGTGTGTTACGCTCAGGAGCTGCGGGACAGAAATGATGAGCTGAGCTCAGAGTTGGAGCTGCTGAAGAGTCAGAGGAGCGACAGGAAGTCCAGACGATCCACAGGAGACGCCGCCGCCGCGCTGAGCTGGACCGAACAACGCTGCATCAGCACCGAGTCAGATTCTGGTAACCCATGACGCCACAACACATCTGTTGGACAATAAACATGCTGCGTGGATTAATGTGAAAAAATCATCTCTGGACTGAAAGAAATATAAAGGAACTTAAAACAGAATTACACAAATTAAGTATTTTAATTTCAAGACAAAAAATTGTGTTTCTTTCTGAAACTAGCGTTAATGTAGTAGTCTTCATCCTGTGTCAAATGTCCTCATTAGTCTTTTATCATATTTAGTCACATGATCCTGTTTTTAGTCCAGTTTTAGTCACTAAAAGTCTGGATATTCAAGTCAGTTTTTTAGTCTAGTTTTAATGAAAAGCATTGACATTTTGGTCTTTTCTAAGACATCAGGTTATTATTAACATTTCAGTCAATCTAGTGGAGACTAAACCAATACTTCTGGTCAGTTTCCTCATATTTCACTGATTCCACATCAGATTTATCTGATCATTATCTGATAAAAACAGGTTGAATGATTCAGAATGCAGCTTTGCAGAAAGTGTCTGGTCTGATGATGTCAGTTTAAGGAATACATCCAGACATGTTCTGATTGGCTGATTTATTTTGAACCATGCCCGGCTCCAAGCCAGCGAGCCGGGCTTCTTACCCATTTAAAGTTTGACAATAGGTTGAGATGGTTTCAGCACCAAGACCTCTAATCATTGGATTTACTATATAAAACTGTGAGACTCTGAGCTTCAGCTATCCTGAGGGAAACTTCAGAGGGAACCAGCTACTAGATGGTTCCATTAGTCTTTGGCCTTATATCCAGGTCAGACCAGCTACTAGATGGTTCCATTAGTCTTTGACCCCTATACCCAGGTCAGACCACCTATTTGTATGTCAGGACCTCTGCGAGCCTCCACCAGAGATTTATGTGATCATTATCTGATAAAAACAGGTTGAACTAGAAAGCACTTGGAGAGCGCAGACCTCCACCAAGGCTGCTCAGTTTCCCCATGTTGGCATTTCACTCCAAAGCAAAAGTCCCATGATGTAACCCTCTGAATTAAGTCATTAGAAAGTTTGACAGGAAAAATTAAAACAAAATCTTTGCAATTTACTAACACTTTATTTATTGTGGCTGTTAGTTGTTCATATTGTCATCTCACATAAATAAACTGCAATGCCACAAAAGGTAATTGACACTTGTAACACTTTAAGAGTTGTTACAAAGCCACACAAACAGGCAGGAGAAAAGGAAGTATATTAAAACGGGGTAATGTTTTGTTGAAATTCATAAGCTGTTATGGACATGAATCAATTGGATACATTTGTCAGAACGGAGACACTTTAAAAGTGTACATGTGGCAGTGTAATCCTATCATAATAAAAAATAAAAGATTTCTGGATCCAGACGGTGATCTGGATCACCACCCCAAAAAAAAGGAGGTGGAGCCACTTCACCTGGTTTCTAACAACACCATGCACAGCTCTGATTGGCTGCCAAGTCACATGATGACATCTGGCTGAGTGAGAGAGGACTGCAACAAATACTATGTTGGTTATTCATTGATCAGGGGATTTCTAGGCCTATCACGATCATTCACTTAACTTTGGCATGTAAAATACATCAGAGTGTGAGATGCTGTTTAAATATCGAGGGTCGACCCTGAACACGATGGAGAGATGATGTCATCTGGTCTGGGAACTCTTCAGGATCCTCCAGGACTTGTGGACTTTAGTTCCTCACAACCCTGCCCTGATTTAAAAAGAAAAAGAAAAAAAGATCTGAAATGTAATTTAAATAAAACAAACAGGAAGCAGTTGAAAGTCTGGAGTGGGATTTTAACAGTATCTGCTGAACAGGTTTGATCTGTTCAGCTTGACAGACAGACACACCCACTCCTACAAACATACACACCCCTCCAGGTATGCAGGTTCTCGTCAGTGTCATCATGTCTCAGAGTGAGTCTCTGTCAGTTTAATGTCTTCAAATCTGTTTCATCATCTCAGTCATGTGTTTAATGCTCTTGTTCCAGTTTGTTATAAGGTGTCATAGTGTTACTGTGTTTGTGTGTGTCAGACGAGTCGGACATGAAGCGCAGCTCGTCTCCTCTGGTCAGGAAGAAACTGCAGCCGGCAGATAAAACAGGTGAGAAACAACCTGCGCGCGCACACACACACACACACACACACACACACACACACACACACACACACACACACACACACACACACACACACACACACACACCTACGCACACTGGTTGTGAGGAGAAGCAGAGGGGCTGCATATGATTGGCTGAGACAGCTGTCAATCCATCAAGAAAACCCCCTAGCAAAGACTAAAACTTCACTTCACTTAGTGTGTTTTCATTTTTTTTAAACATAAACATGATTGGACATTGTCTCTGTCTGATTGGACGTTGTCTCTCTGTCTGATTGGACGTTGTCTCTCTGTCTGATTGGACGTTGTCTCTCTGTCTGATTGGACGTTGTCTCTCTGTCTGATTGGACGTTGTCTCTCTGTCCAGCTCTCTGCTCACTGGACAGCGTCTCTGGTCCTGCCGTCAGTATTCAGACTGAACTGGCTCTGGAGCAGCTGAAGCAGAAACACAACCAGGAGCTTCAGCAGCTGCACATCCAGCTGGAGACACAGGTATCACATGATACACAGGAGACCTGTGATTGGACAATGACAGTTTAAAATGAAAACCCTCGTCTTTCTCCTCCTTCTCCTCCAGGTGAACTACTATGAGCGCAGTCTGGAGCTGATGAGACAGAGTATGGAGGTTGAACGTAAAGACATCTCTCAGGCCTTCAAGGTAAAACAAGAACGTTGATGCAGCTTCACTTAACGGCAGCAGTCACACGTGTAATATATCATCACATCAGTGTTGTCCTTTTATTTGAAGTATTTTTATAGTGTGCTCGTACTACTTTGACTTCAGTGAACTGAACTCTTCCTCCAGCTCTGCTAAATGTAAACGAGACAGAAACGGAAAGTTTAAATGTTTTCTGTCTGTAACGGCTCAAGATTTTCACCCTGTTTCTGTTTGGACTCGTCCGTCTGTCAGGTGGAGATCAGTGAGCTGGAGGAACAGAAAGCTCAGGTGGAGCTGCAGGTGAAGCAGCTGAAGGAGACGGTGGACAAACTGCAGCTCCAACATGGAGGAGGAGGAGGAGGGTGGAGCAACAAGCAGGAGCACAGGTGAGGAAGAAGACACTGCAGACTATTACAGACCAAACAAGACGATGTATGCGTACATCCAGAGATGTGCTCAGCCGGGTGTGTGGTGTTTCTAATAATCTTTGCACCATGGACCACATTGTGTTTTCCCAGGATGCTGCGGGAGAGGGCGGAGCTTGAGCAGAACTTTGCCAGAGAGATCGGTAACCTGGTCCAGAGACTGACCTATGAGAAGGATCAGCTGGAGGCTGAGCTGAAGCTGAAGATGGACCAGGAAGTGATGCTGGTCAGGTGGGTGGATGAAATTGATGATGTCAGAGCTGATCGGTGTATCACTAGTGTGTAACTAGCAGAGTGTGCATGTGTCGTGAAGCCATAGGCTCATCTGTGTCCTTTAAATAGCAGTAAAAAATACTGCAGCTTTGACTTTAAGCCCGGTTTTTATTGGTCAATGGTTCAATCACTGTCTGCTGCCTTAAGATAGCAATGCTCCAACAATGCTGCTGAACACACCTCATTTTAACACTAACATGGACGCAATACTGAAAACAATACTGAAACAACGTTGGCGTGAGTCTTTGAGAAAAAAGCCTTAATCTCTCATCAGAGCCACAGAGGAAGTGATTTTTGTTAAACGTCAGGTTAAACAACCTGCTTAGCCTCCTAAATACTGTGTGTCCAGATAGAAGAAGGTCAACAGACATTTCATCCTTTTGTGTGTAAAATACAGGTGTCAGTACTGGGGTTGCAACGGTATGAGATTTTCATGGTATGATAACAGTACTTCACTGTTATCATTATTACAAGTAGTACTACTACTCCAGCCTCCATTAAAACTGAGAACCGCTCGGGTGTTATTCAGTGTCTGTACGTCTTTATTCACACTGTTAGTTGCTCCATCCCTCTGTGAGCAGGGAGGAAGCAGAGCAGCAGCTCTCTCACATGAAGCAGCAGCACGCTGAGGGTCAGCACCGCCTCCTCCACCAGCTCCACCGGGAGCGCCAGAGGCTGCAGGACCAGAAAGGTCTCTGGGAGATCCGGCTTGCCCAATCGGAGCAGGGAAAGCTGCAGTGTGAGGAGAGAGCCGAGGAGGAGCGGACCAGGATCTGCAGGATGGAAGAGCAGCACAAGGTGGAGGTCTCCAGTCTACATGAAGTCATACAGAATTCCCAACTGCAGATCAGCCAATCAGAGGCCACTTTGGTGGAGTTGAGAAAGCGCTGTGGTCAGCTGGAGGATGACCTGAGTGCCTCTCGCGGACGTTGCTCTGAGCTGGAGGCCAGACTGGAGGAGGCCTGCACTCAGCTCGAGGAGAGCATCACCTTCCTGGAGTCTCACGAGATGTTAAACAAACGCCTCGCCTCAGAGAAAAGCTCCCTGGAGGAGGAGCTGCAGCAGGTGAAGACGAAGGAGGAGCAGCTCCTGGGCCAGGTGACCCGGCTGAAGGAGGAGCTGGGAAACCTCCAGGCTGCATCGGACAGCATCTTACAGGACAGGGAGGTGGTGGCCGATAACTGCAGCCGTCTCTCCAACGCCTTCATCCAGCAGCAGGTCCAGCTCCGGGCCAGAGAGCAGACCGTCACATCCCTGAGGTCAGAGCTGGAGAGTCTGCAGGAGGCCACGAAGAGCAAAGCCGAGGGTCTCTCCAGAGTGACCACTGAGCTGGATTCGCTGAAGATGGACCGGGACAGGCTGATCCAGGACCTGAAGGACCAAGCCATGGCTGTGGACACCCTGCAACTAGAGCTGGACGGAGTCTCTGAGGAGTTGGAGAGGGGCAGGAGCGCCGAAGAGGCTCTGCAGGAGGCTCTGCAGCAAGAGCGGAGCAGGACGTCACAGCTCCAGACTAGCCTAGATGAAGAGGAGGAGGAGGTGTGTCGTCTGAGCCTGGAGAATGGGAGCTACGCCCGGCTGGCCGACCAGCTCTCCACCCAGATCGTAGAGATGGAAGAGGAGATGTCAACGCTCAGGGACCAGCTCAGAGAGATCAGCTCCCAGCTCAACAACACCGCAGACCTGGTCCTGGAGCTCAGGAGGCAGCTCAACGCCAAAACCAGTGAGGTGGATAAACTTCACCGTGACAATCAGCAGCTGACCAATCAGCTGGAAGTGAAGGACAGAGAGCTGGAACTGGCCAGACAGCTGGTCTTCCAGCTGAGGGCTGCGGAGGACAACTTTGAGCAGGAAAAGATGAGGATGACACAGCAGCTGATGGGGCTGGAGAAGCTGGTCCTGGCCCTTGAGGAGGTGATGGACCCGGCCAGTCCTCACAGGTTTGTTCGTGGAGCATGAGACCGACTCAGACCCAAAACCTGGTCCGAATGATGACTAACCTCAAACCACCTCCGTTATTCAAATGACTAATTGCATCATGTGACCCAGACATTTTCCACAGGTAGAAACTAATGGAATGAAATGCCCACAATGCATTGCAGCAGACTGCATCTGAAATGTTTTAATTCTTCACCTCATCTCTAACCGAATGACAAACGCATGGCAGACTCCATCTCTGTGATAACCATGATTCTCTCCATCACTGAATAAAAGATGATGATTAATTGTTTCTGTTAGAAAATACAGATTTAAGGCCTCAGTTTGAATAAAAAAAAACAACATCAGAGGGCTGTCCTCTGAAGACAGGTAACTGTCACATCAGGTAACTTCAGGTGTAACAGTGTGTTTTACCTGATGCGGTCATGAGCCCTTTTTAGACAGATCTCGCAACAGCGTCACAATGAATTTACATTGAAGAAAACAACGCCGTCATGACACTGCTTCAGTGTGTGATTTTAAATAGCAGACCGGCGTTACTCAAGAGAAGAGGTGTGATGAATAACAGCATCCTCTGCGTCTAGTGTGATGTCTTACATCCACTTCCAGAAGCGCTTTGTAAACAAAAGACTCCGATGGATAAACAATCGTAGCATCTCGTTTACATGGCGGTTGATGGCTTCACGTTTTCTCCCCTATCTTTGGACATCTTTTTTTAAAAAGTTATTCCGATTTCATTAGAGGCTACATTTATCACCTTAGAAAATTAGATTACGTGTCAGTAGCTGTTATGACGGTGTTTCAGGTCCATTGGAGGAGAAAAACTAAACTTCTCTGGTATTAAAGTCTCAAATCAATCATCATTAATCATCATCTTCACCGTCGTAGTACGATGTAACAGCACTCAGTTTGTTACCCTGACTTTACTGGATGAGTTAAACTACCTTCAGAATATTTCCCTCTAACAAAATGTTGGCAAGTAAGATGAATATTTTCAGCCCAATAATCCGGATTTCTGTTTCACATGCATTTATATGTAGAAAGTTATCAGACAGGAAAGATGCAACTAAATAGTAATTTATGTTATGTCCTTGCAGGACAGGAACATAAATAAAGTGTCATCTGCATGAAAAGTCATATTTACACACCGTTTCAGACTGTTTGATGATCCAGACTGAGGCCTGATCTAGATTAACTGGTATTAAAAGGTCTACACATTTCAATCATCACAGCTATTCTGATGAATTAATTATAAAATATTTTTAGAGAATGTTTCTATTGCTTACAATCAACTGATAGAAGCTCTTGAGGTGATGGGATGTTTCTAACTCGTGTTGGTTTGACGGCTGCAGGACACAACTGGAAGAGGTTCGATCAGAGAATGGAGCTCTTCAGGAGCAACTCAGCATCCTGCAGCAAGAAGTCCAGAACCTGGAAGACGATGTCGCTAAGAAGAGGTGAGAAAACAGGTGTTTTATTTGTCAGCATCAAGGCTGATGGTAATTTATGTACTGAGATGAATTAAATTTGGCTCTCCTAGCAGGATGGGAACATAAACCTGAGAGTGTCATCAGCATAAAAATGCACAATAAGAACTGCCAAAGCAGTGGTCCTGATACAGAACCTCGCGGTACCTCATGAAAGAGATACTCTCTCCATAAGGGTTGAGTGATGTCTTCTGAATCTGTTTATGACACATAAACTCTTACATCCCAACCGGGTTAGCCAGCATCCCACATAAATCCTGCCGGGTTAGCCAGCATCCCACATACGTCCCGACCGGGTTAGCCAGCATCCCACATACATCTTAACGTGTTAGCCAGCATGCTACCGGGTTAGCCAGCTTCCACATACAGCCTTCCAGGTTAGCCAGTGCCCCACATACAGCCTTCCAGGTTAGCCAGTGCCCCACATACAGCCTTCCAGGTTAGCCAGTGCCCCACATACAGCCAACCGAGTGAGCCAGTGCCCAGGGCATTTGGTCTGTTTGTTCTGGAGAGGAAGGACCTTTGTTGATTATTCATCTGTCAGTAAAAACTTGTGAACAATGAACACTGAATGAATGCTAACCTAGAAACGAGCTAAGCTAATGTTAGCGGCAGCAACAATCTGACATACTGGACACTATAGAAGTTAACTCTGGGTTCAACGATGTTGTATACGACATAATGTTACTGACGTTAAACATCTGTGAATGCTGTACGCTGAATGCATGTAGAGACTTCCTGTTTGTTGTCCAGAAGCTAACCATGATGCCATTTCATTGGCTGCAGTGAGATCAGATCTGTACTGCAGCGTCTTTTTGAAGACTTTGCTAAATTGTGACATTACCACTGTAGTGTCGATGATTCCAAGTCTTTGAGGATCAGGTATGGTTCTTGGTGGAATTAAACATGTTCTGCATCACGTAATTGAAAATAGATGATGCTCCAGTTACAGATAAATAAACCAGGTATCTGCTGCTTCTTCTGTCAGGAGGAAAATGGAGGAGATGGAGAGAGAACATGAGAGGAGCAGAGAAGAAGAGGAGAGGCTGCACAAAGAGGTGACAGCATTTGTCCTGCTGATGAATCATTAGACCTCTGATTTAAAGTGAAGCCTCTTGAATGTCTCCCCCTCTGTGTGTCTGCAGAACTCCAGATATCGTGAGGAGGTTCTGGATCTGAGCAGCAGGAACCTGCAGCTCAGCAACAACAATGCCGAGCTTAGCGCCCGTCTCCGTGGAGACCAGGAGTCGGTCCAGATGCTGAGGGAGCGCCTGGCGATGGTCTCCAAAGAGCAGGATGATGAGGGAGCTGAGGTGAGCAAACATAAACATCCTGAACATTTTTACGATCCTTTCTTTATCTTCCATCATGTTTCTCTGACTTGTGTTTCTGTGAGCATCAGCTAACAAGAATCTATGGAGTTTAGATTCAGACTTTGAGATGACACGTCACTTCCTTGTCAGACTGAGCCGTAGTTTTGGTTTCAGGTAAAGCGGCTACGGGATGCGTCGCTGCAGCAGGAGAGGGAGAAGCTGCAGCAGCAGGTCGTCTGGACGCAGGAGAAGCAGCTGCTGGAGAGAGAAGTCAACTCCTACAAGGAAAAGGTAACCGCCATCAGTCTTCACGGCTCCTCTGATGAGGTGTCATCACATGGCCATTGTGGTTGTATATGTCAGATTGTGTGTATGTATGATGTCGTCGCTGACTCTCTCTCAGCTGGGTCGTCTGTCAGAGATGGAGGCGGAGCTCAGCAGTGTGACTCTGAAGCTGCAGTGGTTGGAGGACGACAAGAACAAACTACTGAGAGAGGCTGACGACCGAAATAACAAGGTACCGACTCACTAATAAATAAACTCTAAGGAAGTTGGGACGCTCTGTAAAATATAAATAAAACAGAATGTGATTGTTTCCTTTTTTGACATCAGTTCAATAGAAAACAGAATAAACACAACATATCTTAAGGGCGGTATTAGTGTCCATGGGTAACCGGCACATCTGTGAAGGCTCCATTAATGCTAAAGCAGACAATGAAGACACATTCTGCTGCCTTACAACAGCGTGGCTTCAAAGAGTCCAGGTACTAGACTGGTCTGTCTCTGTCCAGACCTGACCCCCATTGGAAATGTGTGGAGCAAAGAACCAACTACGACGACGGAGACCTCAGACTGTTGATCAGCTGAAGTCGTATGTCAAACAAGAATGGGACAGAATTCACTTTAAAACTTCATCAGTTAGGTCGTCTCTTCACAAACGCTGATAAAAGGGACACAAAACATCAACCAGTAATAACTTTTTAAAAACATGTTGCAGACACCAAATTCAGAAAGAGACCATATTTATAAAAACAATAAAGTTTTAACAGTTTGAACATTAAATATCTTTGGACTGTCCTTGATTACATTTAGGTTAAATGATGTTACATGATGTCCAAACTTTTTTCGAATTGAGGTTGTAATAAACTTCACATTATTAAACTCGGTTTAATAAACTGCAGCTTCGTCTCACACGTTTCCTCCCTGTGATTTTTCTTGTTGGTGTTTCAGGTGGAGACGCTGCAGCAGTCGCTGCTCTCTCTGGAGGCTGAGGCCGACCTGCTTCGCTCTCAGCTCCATGTCGTCAGTCAGGACAAACTGGGCCACGCCCAGGAAGTGACAGACCTGCAGAGGAAGCTGCAGGATGCCCAGAACAAGGTCGGTACTGAGGAGGTGTTGTAGCAGACCTCTGAACTGGAGAGAAAACTGGGAACCATATCAGACTGGACCGTCTGTCCTAGTCTGTAACGTGTCATCTTCCTGTCCGGTGTTGTTCTGGTTCTGACAGGTGGAAGAGCTGGAGACCAGCATCAAGAAGCTGATGAGGGAAAAACAGGAGCTCCATCAGGCTCTGGAGGAGCAGGAGGAGCAGACTTCCATGGCTCTGCAGCAGGAGACCCACAAACTGAGACTCCAGAACCAGGACATCCAACACAAGGTAGCACCTGAGGATTCATCTCAGCTGCTCATGCCATCAGAGGTCTGAGTCCTAAGCTGTTGATGTTTTTCAGCTGGCAGAGCTGCAGGTCCAGAGTGTGGAGGTCCAGAAACTGACCCAGGAGCAGCAGAACCTGAAGACGAAACTGAGCGAACTGGAGTCGGCGAGGACGCAGGCTCAGGACCAGGTCAGGACGACGGTCGATAAAACAGTCTGATCACTGTGATCAGTTTGTATTTGAACGTCTCTTCCATGTGTGCAGGCGGTCCGGGCCGACACGGCTCTCAGTCTGGTCCAGGCGCAGCACGTGAGGCAGCTGCAGGAGCGGACGGACAACAACAACTACAGGGAGCAGGTGGAGCTGCTGCAGGCCCGACTGTTGGAGGAGCAGAGGAGGAGTCAGCAGCTGGAGGAGACGCTGAGACTTCAGGCCCAGCAAGGCAGCTCCCAGATCAGCATGAAGCAGGTAAACAGAGGTCAAAGGTCATAGTGGTTTGACAGAATGTTAGCAACATGATAATTTTAGACTAACTATGAACAATCTGCTAAACACACTTAGCTTAAATAGACTCAACTAAATGCTAAACAGACTTAGTTTAATGTTAACATTACTAGGAGGTTGTGATAATGTAAGAAATTAACATAAAGTTAAAGTTAGCATTGTATTTGCTAATATACGAAAATACATGTAATGACTAGTGGAATACATACTGATATTTTGTGAAATTAGCATTTCAGCATGCTATTATTAGCATAACATGTGACTTGGGCAGTGACTGTGTTTTAGCTGTGGATTAAACTCTCCAGACTGGGAACCAGTTCGGACCAGAAATACCTCTACCCAGCATCATTGCTTTCAGCTTTTACATGTGGGAATCTGTGTTGTGTTCAGGACCAGTACGAAAAGGTGATGTCCACCATGCAGCAAAGGATGGAGGAGCTGGAGATCAAACTGAAGGGAGTCCGGATGGTTCTGCAGGAGAAGGTCCAGCAGCTCAAAGATCAGGTCAGCCTGAACTGTTTCTCATTGGACGCCCAGACTGTCCACATACTCTTGGCCAACCTCTTACCCTGGTGTTGTCTTCTTGTCTGCAGCTGGCAAAGAACACACAGTGCAGCGCGATGCTGAAGGATCTGTACGTGGAGAACTCCCAGCTGATGACGGCTCTGCAGGTCACCGAGCAGCGGCAGAAAAAAGCAGAGAAGAAGAACGTCCTGCTGGAGGACAAAGTCAACGCCCTCAACAAGCTGCTGAGAGAGATCATCCAAGTCTCCCTCGCCACGTAGCTGCTGAACGCTGCTCTGAGATCAGTTCCACTGAAGCAGCTCCAGCACGGGTTACAGTGTCAGGACAGAGGTTAGCTTAGCACAAAGGCTGGAAGCAGGAGGAAACTGTTAGCGTAGCTCCAACAAAAGAGAAAACGAGTCTTTCAACAGGTGGACATTTGTCTGCTCTCCTGTCTGCTTTACACAGACTGAGCTCATCTAGAAGAACGAAAACCAGTCTGACCAGAACACACACAGCACCAGTCTGAAGTATTTCAGCCACGAGGGTATTATGTTACTTTATGTTTTAAATGTTTTTGAGATATTGAAATGTCAAAATGAGACTTATTTTTGTGAAGTCAGTTTTTGCTGCTGTCTTAATCATGTGTTAAGTATGAGATTTTCCCTCAGAGTGAGACCTCCTGCTCATTCCTGTTCAGGTACAACCAACCAAATGTCACCTGTCTGTGGGACAGACGGACATATGTATAATATTGTAACATGAAACCACATTAAATTATCTGTTTTTATCTCTGTGTGTGGTTCTGATCTGATGTCAAACAGAATTCAGCTGCGATGAAAACATCTGATCAACTCTTTTCTAAAATGACCAACAGAACCTGAAGGCAGCAGTAGAAAGTAACTTAACACATTTCAAGTACATAGAGGTTCAACATAGGACATTTTGACCATTAGCAACAAACTAATTTTAGGCATTTCAACATGCTAAGCTAGCTGTATTTTTAACATCCTGAGACTTAAATTAACTAATTTGACAAGCTAAACAGACTTATCTTAATGCTACACAGATACAGACTTGGTGCTAAACAAACTTGTCTAATGCTAAACATTAGCATATGGCTGTGCTAATTAAAGAATTCAGTTCCTCACTGTCATCTGTTTTGAGCTTAATGGATCACAAACAATTAGAAAAACATTTTTTATTTTAAATCGAGAAAACTTTGAAGAGTTGTGTTCAGAGGCAACAGGATTTTAGAGATCAATCAGGATGACATCAGGACATGACGTGCTCCAGGATGCCCTGACGAATCAGCTGCTCACATTTCCACCGCGGCAAGAAGTGCTGTGGACAGAGAGACGGATGTTAAGGTGACCACTTCCTGTTTGACTCATGAACCACTGCAGTGCGTCATCAGACGACATAAAAACATGAAATAAAACCTAGAAAGAATTATCAGACACTTTTTAGTGTGTCTGATACTTGGTATGTGTCTCGATAGTAATATCACCTGTACTAAGTATTAATATCAGTATAGTCTGGCATGTCAGTGAAACCTGGAGTAGTATTGATAGTATCAGTTGTAGTACGTCTAATTTCCTGTTGAGGGTCTCAACTACCTAAATAGCTGAACATGAATGGGCCAATCTAGCATCACTAGAACTGGCACAAAGTTTACGACATTTTCATGTCAACATTATGGACGTGGAGTAAAAACTGAGGGAGTGAGCGCAATTTAAAGAAAAGATATTTAGACAATTTACCAGTTCCCCTCCACTCTAACGATAATGTCACCCACTCTTACTGTAAACATTCCTGCCATACACACCCATAATAAAATCTGAAACCAGCTAAAATTACCACAAACCTAAACTGGGATTTCATGAAAACCAGTCCATATATCATAATGTCCATTTAGCCCAGTAAAGTCCCAAAAATGGTTACCAGTTTAAACTTTTAATCATGTTTCTTTGTTACGGTATTATGAGGCAACATGGACCCAAGAGGGGCAGGTTTGATCTCTGATCACGTAGATTTAACAGTATTTCTTAAGGGCCAATTTTTTGCAAAAAGAGTTTTGTGAATCGCTATGAAAAGACCCAGCACACCATACCTGTTCAATCCCGAAACAGAAACAGTGTATAATATAAAAAAATAGTATAAGATATTAACATAATGGGATGTGTGACATGTATTCCAGCAGTAGAAGAAGCAGCAGCGTCCTGACCTGACTGTTCTTCTTCAGCAGAATCACGGTTCCATCATCGATCTCAAACTCGCCGTGATCCTTTAAACACCTCACCTGAAAAAAGTGAATTATTTTCCTCTGAGATGGACTGAAGTACAAGTACCATAAAAGGAAGTACCAGTACCTCAAAGATTGAGGACAGGTGTGTACTGTCTCACCTCGATGTAAAGACTCTTGGGAGGCTTCATGTCCTGAGTGATGTCCAGACCCTCGTCTCCACCCAGAGACCGCATGAAGGACGCCAGAGACTTTTTATACTGACTGAACCACTGGACCTGAACACACCACAGTGTGACTACAGTGAACTACAGGTGTTTGTGAGGACATGACTACGGGAAGTGATGTCACACTCACCTCCTCCGCACACATGTGGAAGCGGACGTTTGCGGGCAGCACGCTGCCGTATTCCCAGCGCAGAGCTCTGATCCTCAGCAGCCGGTCATATCTGATTGGACGAGAAGATCTGAGCTTTAATTAAACTAATGAACAACAGCACGTGGTTCACATGATGCAGAGGCAGACAGGTGGTTACAGGTAGGCGATGAGGCAGCGCTGGTTCCTCAAGAGGCAGCAGTGACGCAGTTTGATGGAGGGAATCAGTTCGGATCGACCGTCAGCCTTCGCCTCGTTACTAAGATGGACAGATGGACGGACGCAGAGACATTAAACGAATCTTATAGACTATTTTAAAAAATACACAACAAAATTTAAATTCAAACTCTCTTTAACTAGATTTAAATCAGTGCATCACTTTTATGTATCTTAGTTGAATAATAAACATCAATTTAATCAGACTTGATTTATTTCATGATCATGATAGACAAACGTGATTATGGGACCCTTTTCATGTGAGTAATTAAAACGATTTTTTAAATGTGTCTCAGGACTCACACATCAGTCTGGTTCTGTTCATAAAGGCCTTCCATCTCCTGCAGAACCTGTCGGAGTCCATCCTCCTGAAAACAAGACCAGAACACGTGATCCTCTGGAACCTAACTCACGTTAAAGTGATCCACTGAAACCTGCTCATGCTGAACAAAAAGACGAATTCTGAGGAATCCAAACAAAAAAATAAATAAATAAATCAGTTTATTTAATGTTGGCTTCATTATTATATCAGTACTCATTATATCAATACTGTATCAAGCATTATATAAATACTAACTATTCTAGTATTTTGGTATTTTTGTGTACTATGACAATAACTTCTAGAATTTCATTTTTATCTTAAAAAAACATTTATAAGAAGTCTCTGGGTTTTTTTTAACTTTTAAACAAAGATCCCAAACAACTGTTTACCAGGTGAACTCACGTTAAAAGCGGGCAGCTGTCCGTCGCTCATTCTGTGAAGTTCTCGGATTAACTCGATCGCCTTCTCACAGAACATCCCGACCCGGTAACACACAAACACGGCCACAACAACAACACAACAACCCGTAATTTCAGCACAAAGCTGCTTCTCACTCCTCAGATGCAGGTCCAGTCTGTTTCGCGCCAAAATTAAACCTCCGTGTTATGGTCATGTGACAAAATGACGTAAGGCTCTAGAAGCCGCGCTGGGACAAACATCAAAGAAGCGAAAAGAGTTGAACATTTTAAGCTCTGTATGGAAACCGTCGTGATCTGAAGCCGCTTTATACCCGCCACATTGAAGGATCAGCGTGTGTCTTTTATTTATGTTACTATTTGTAATTCAATCGGGCGGCTTATGGTTGTACCATCACCACTCTTGACTTCCTGTTAGCAAACAGCGCATGCTCACCAGATAAAATCAAACCAGTCAGACAGCTTCCAGTGACAGCAGAGAACCAGTAAAGACCCACATGGATACCAGTCGTGGTCACTGATTGTGTGTGTTAAAGTATTGAAAACTGCCGTATTGTAGTTAGTTTCGCTGCAAATGTTGTCGTCAAATGCTGCATTCAAGAAAGAAACGTGGCCTTAAATGGTAAATATCTGTTTGCGGGACATTTGTGTTTAAGAACAACAACTTGGAGTCGAGGCTGATCTGAAGTCAGAATAAACCGAGTACATGAATGTTGGCTAGAAAGAACTGGAAAGGATGGACACTTTGTGTTGAAGGCCGACTCCTGCTGTGTGAAACTTTTGACAATGACAATGTTAATTTACTCAGTAAACCGGTGATGTATTTTCAATAATGTTGAATTTTAAGTACAAATATATGACGCATCGCTGTAGTTTAAACTATTTAACTTCATATAAAATATTAAAAAGTATATAAAACATCTATAAAATGCATCATGAATGCAGTAATAACACCAACGATTAGTAAAACACTTATGGAGACCATGGTTACGACACTGTCAATACTTTTACTTCATTATTATTATCAGCTATCTGTTCCTCCCTGCTTCCAGTCTTTGTGCTAAGTGTTTCTCATCTTTATGCCAAACTAAGACAGTTGTTTTCCATTGTTTTCTGTCTTTATGTTAAGTATAATGATCTATGACAGGACCCGGCGTCAATTTACTTTTGCTCATTATCTTTTGTTACTTTTATACGTCCTTCACCATTGGGGAAAAATAGAGCCCTGGTATCAGACCAGTACTCATTTTCAGCTGATACTTTTAAGTATCTTGAGAGTAAAGGTCAGATCAGTGCGTCGCTACTTGAAATTAACGTACTAATCGTGATTTTTTGTTGTTGTTAAATTAATCAAACACTATTTATTCATCATATTTTTACATTTTTCCTTTTTGGAATCGGGTTCGTTCTTTTTTTCTTTTGAAAACCGACTGATCATGGGAGATTACACAACGTTTGTTTAATTCAATTTGACGAGGTTCACTTGAAGGTACCATGCACTAGTTTTGTTTTGGTGTTCGTTGCTCCGGCGCTCCCCAGGGGCCGTGGATGCAGCACAATGATACCACGTGAGTCTGTTTCTGTCCTCTGATTGGCTATCGCAGGTGAGGGCTAATCTGCGGCTCTCTGCGGCTCTCAGTGCTGGCGGAGAGCTCAAGGCACTGCCGGTACTCAACCCAATTTTCTACAGGCCCTCATCGATCCATCGCCCGCCCTGCTAACGTCCTCCTCCCCACTGACAGGCCCTCAGTCACCGACTCGTCCTTCAGTCGGTGTCCCTCTGGTTAATATTTCTTGTTTGTAACGTTTCCAGTGATGCGAAAGCGGAATAATTCGTTGACAGCGGAGCCTGACAGCGGAGCCAGTCTGCTGGACAGCGACCCGGACCTGAAGCAGCGTCCCAGCAGGGGAGCAGCAGGGCCCGCAGTGGAAAGCCGACACGGCCCGGGAGCGGAGGGGAACATGGGGAAACCGTTCAGAAGGTAAGACCGGGACCGAGACAGGTGTGTTGGTACCTGGGCTGTTTAAAAAGACTATTATTTCAACCAGACATAAAATTCCAGCATGTGGAAACATTAAAGTGTTGATAAACATCAGTATGTTATGTGTGTTTAGCTGCTGGTTACTCTACTGTAGTAAGTAAGTGTTCTTTCTTTCCTTTTGCTGAAATTATTTTTCCCTTCTTTTGTTCTTTTATTCATTTAATTATTATTTTCTTTTTCTCCTCTTTACATGTTTTCCCCCTAAATCATTATCATTACTTGTTATCTTTGTATTTATTATGTCCATAATGGCTTTGTATGTATGCACTAAATGGTGAATAGAAAAGCTAAGAAAAAAAAGAATATAATTGGCAAATTATATTACCCATATGTACAGTATTTAAAAAGTACACACATTTATACTAATTTACATTTTGAGGAATAATTAAAATAGATGAACTAATGTAAAATCTTTACTGTGATATAATTTTGTGATTTAAACATATTTTAAATATTCTCTTAGTAAACCTTGATTGAGAAGCTGCAGGTTTGAAGGTTGAAGGAGAATCACTGAACTGAAATAATCTTTAATCAACTCTGGCCAAACAAGATCACTACAGTCTGCCAGGTCTGACTGGTCTGACTGGTTCCAGTGATGTTTGGTCGGAGAATCTGTTCTGAGTGCATCAGCAATAAAATTAAAATCACAGATAAGGAGGCCGAGGCTATGACACGTTTTTATACCAAGATGGTGATTTAAGCCTCAAACACTTGTGTGTGAGGAAGTTTAGATTAGCTTTATATTAGCTTTGATCTAGCTGGTTACAATCTTTATGTTGTGCTAAGATAGTTGTTTCCACCTGTTCCCAGTCTTTATGTTAAGCTAAGCTGACTGTTTCTTGCTGTTTCCAGTCTTTATGCTAAGCTATGCAAGATGTTTTCTGTTTCATTCAGTCTTTGGACTAAACTAAGCTAAATATTTCCATCTGCTTCCAGTCTTTATTTTAAGCTAAAATAGCTGATTCCTCCTGTTTCCAGTCATAATGCTAAGCTAGCTGTTTCCTCTTGCTTCCAGGCTTTATGCTAAGCTAAGATGGTTGTTCCATCTTATGCTGCACTACCAAGTACCGATTGTGCCAAATTTCAGTACCTGGGGGAGTGACATAGAGAGATTACATCACCCCTGTTAGTGTGGCTGCAGAAGCTGCAGCTAACATTAGCACATCATCAGACGGCACTGTGCTTGTTCATGGAGTTGAACCCTCCTTGAAAGCTTTAAGAGAACCATCTTTCACATCATCCCACTGATTAATAGTGTATTTCTATTTTCTGCTTCTACTTAACTATATTTATTTGACATGTACTTTAACTGAAGTAAAGATCAAAGTACTTCCTCCACCTCCAATATTTAAAAGTGCTGCAGTCAGCATTCCTGTGACCTCCTTTGTATCCATGAAGAAACTGTACAATTAGAGACAGAATGAGTCGAGAGTGAGCAGCTCTGGGTTTAATCCTGCTCTTATTTTCAGCATCAGCTCTCTTATTTTTAGAGCCCACACAGGAAGTGACCTCACTGCAGGTCATGGGTTTGATTCCTGACGTCTTTGACCTCCAGATTGAAAGAAGAAGTGTGTTCTCTGTTAGTCTGTGTCAGCATTGAGAAGTGATTGTAGCAACTCTCTTCAACAAAGTACAAATACCTTAAAGTTGTACTTCAGTGCAGTACTTGAGTAAATAGCCACCAGAGTACTAATTTGTGTACACCACTGCGACAGTTTGAAACGTATAAAAAGACTTGAATATGTAAAATATTTTCAGCCAGTCTCGTCTTTAGTCACATCTTTTGGTCCTAATGATGACGGATGTGTATCTAGTGACTAAAGAGTACTGCAGTACATGTATCCATGTGTCCTGTTTTCTGAGACTTAAATGTTCAGGTTGATTTTCTGTCTCTGAATAAATACTCCAAGTTACCCTTAGATACTTAAAGATTTCTTGAGAGGTGGTACACAGTAGTACTTACATTTGGTTGGTACATGTAAAAGTACAGAGTTCAGTACTATAGCTGCCTTCTGACAAGAAGTGTCAGAAGTCTTTAAAGTGTCTATGAATGGAAAAACTAAATGTAAATTATGTGAAACAACACATAATCATAATAATACATTTTATTAATGTGTAAAAAAAAAGAAAAAGAAAAGACTAACAGTAAAATGATGCTATAAGTAAGTATAAATAATAAAACCCTAAAAAAAAAAAATTTAAATTAAAAAAAAACTGAACAGAGTTTCATTCTCAGATCCTCTGAAAACTGATCCATCGGCTTAGGCTAACATTTGAAAGTGAAATCTTCAGATTTTCTGTTCTGCTTTTAAGATACTTCTGGATTTCCTGTCTGTCCATAAAGACTGGAAACAGTTTAGCGTCGCATAAAGACTGGAAACAGAGTAAATGACTATTTTAGCTGAGCCTAAAGACTGGTAACAGTTTAGCTTAGCATAAAAATTGGAAACGGTAAACAACTATTTTATCTTAGCATAAAGACTGAAAACAGGGTAAACGACTATCTTAGCTTAGCTTAAAGACTGGAAATAGCTAATCTAGATTGTTTCCCCTAAGCATAAAGACTGGAAACAGTTGTGAACAACTATCCTCGCCCTGTCCAGATGTACATATGTAAGATTGACTCGTTTTATCTGGTTTGTTTCATTACAACAAAAAGTGAAGTGTACAAACAACAAATCCACCATTTGACATGGGGTTATGAGACAGACTATTTGTTGGGTGGGACCAGTATAAAGAATGGAAGCAATCCTTAATGTTGACACTCCTTTCTTCGGTGGGTTCACCTCTGTGTGACCTTCAGGTTGCAGCACTCTGCTAATAGTACTGCAGACTCACCGCCAGCTGCTGCTGAATGCACCCCGACCTCAGGAACACACACTGAGGTGTGTGTGTGTGTGTGTGTGTGTGTGTGTGTGTGTGTGTGTGTGTCTGTGTGTGTGTGTGTGTGTGTGTGTGTGTGTGTGTGTGTGTCTGTGTGTGTGTGTGTGTGTGTGTGTGTGTGTGTGTGTGTGTGTGTGTGTGTGTGTGTGTGTGTGCCCCCGTCAGGATCACACCTGAAGGAGACGCGGCAGGAAAGAAATACTACTGTAATACTGCAAATGTACCACATGAATCTGACAGTTCTCATGTACTTTTACTACAACCACAAGTCCAGAAAAGTTTGGACGTCATGTAAAATGTCATTAAAAACAAAATGTAATGATTTTAAGTAATTTTTTAACCTAAATGGACGGCAGCAGATGTTGTTCCTAAACCTGTATGTACCTTTAGCATTTATGGAGCCTTCACAGATGTAAAGGTTACACAAGTGCACTAACACCCCCCCCCCC
>CM075193.1:840000-870000 GCA_037577475.1 Chaunax sp. Z400
TGTTTTGGGGGATCTCGGGGGGGATACGTCATCTTCATCTGCATTACAAAGTACTCAGCAGGGTATTGTAGCCAGCACACAGAATAAAGGAACTTGTCTAAATCTGGTGAGAGTTTAAAATGTTGAAACAACAGTCAGCTGATTAACAGACTCAGAATCAGGACAAACTCCGCAGGCTGATCAGAGATCTGTTTACGTCTCACAGCTGCTGAACCGACTTTTCACTACCAGATACTATAAGTATACTGTTATCACAGTAAAAAAAATACCACCGGTTACTGGGTTGTTTAGAATCTAGTGACTCATAGATACTTTATGTAACACCGTGATGTCTGATGCCCCTGAATGTAACATTCAACTCTGTACTCGTCTCTAGTGTCAATCACATCTCCTGTCCTCTGTTGATTCTCCACGCCGAGGACGACAGTGTGGTTCCTTTCCATCTGGGCAAAAAGGTAAAAGTTCTCCACAACACCACAAACACAGAATCATCTTATTTATATGGAGGAATAATCACTGAACAATTAACCGATCAATTAACACCATCGGTGATTGTCTGTGGACTAACTCTGCCTCCGCCTGCAGCTGTACAACATAGCGTCTCAATCAAAGAGCCTCAGCGGTCACAAGGTTCAGTTCGTCCCTTTCCCCTCCTCCCTGGGATACAAGCACAAGTTCATCTACAGGAGCCCAGAGCTGCCAAACATCCTCAGGTACAGCAACAAAACGATGAAGATCAAATAAACAAATCACTTTAAAACAGCAGTTTTAAACAACCTTTTAAACAACAGTCAAACAACAACAGAGTAAATATTTTTATGTTTATATGTTTGGGTCAAGGTTAAAATCTGACTTTATTTGTAAATTAATAGCAAAACATTTTTAGTTTTATTAAAAATATGACTGAAGTCAATGCTACGTTTTTAGTGCAGTATCTTTAATCAGTGGAGCTAATGACACAAATATGGAGGTTAAACCTAAACGTAAATAAACAACCTGATAAATCCACTACATATTACTGTCAAATCATTCAATATTATCATTGAAAGAAATGGTTTAAGGTTATCTAAAGACAGAAAAGTCAGTGTGTCAGATTTTGATTTAAAGCTAAAGTTGACTTTGACAGAAAAGATCGTGGATTTATTTCAACATGAATAAATTTTACTTCATAATGTTGTTTATTTTAATGTTTAAATGACAGAGGCTTTAGTTTTTGCAGGTGATTCACATCTGTGTGTTTTTGCTGCAGTGATTTCTTTGGCTCAGCTCACAGACAGACGGACGATTCAGCCTGAAGACGGTTCTCAAACACTCCATTAACTCCATTAACAAACTGAAGTGAACGCCTCATTCTTTTTTCTTTACACATTCCTGTCACACCGACGCTGGCTTCATCGGGTCGCCGTGGATTCGTTCAGATTTCAGCAGGGTGTTTTTACGTTCTGTAGAGCGAAGATGAAGACGACGGTCAAACCAAACTGGAGAACAAACGGATAAATGTGAACAAAGTGAAAAAATCTGTTTATCTTTTCATTATTTTGACATTACAACCTGTATAATTTACTTTTTGTTTCTGTTGAAGGTTTTACTTTTCTGTCTTTTTTCGGTATGGTTTGCTTTTTAAATTTTTTTGGAAGGCCTGTCACAACTTGAATTACAAATTAAATATTTCTTGTTTAATTTTGCTGTGGTTTCGTGTTTTGGCTGTGATTTTAGAGTCTTAATGCTGATTTTACAGGAAAAACACAGACAGCAAGCACAATTGTAAAAGGAGTTTATATAAATACCTTATAAAATAATTTGCCAACATGTTAGAAGTAAACAGAATTTTATTTTCAGCAGCAGACATGAGTACAGCAGGTACAGATACTTAAACTGGAGCTTTGTAGTTTGGAAGTCAGATTGATTAAACAATTTTCAGTGGATTACTTTACCCATAGGACACCTGTGATGTCACACTGGTCTTTTTGTCGTGTTCAATTCGCGTCAGATTTACGGTAATTCATAGTTTCAGATATGTAAATTTCTTTCACGTAAACGAGTACAAAAAAAACAAAACACTAACAGTCAAAATATGTTGTTTCAGGTAATTAAGCCCAAATTTGATGGACAAAAACAGTAAAGTACAAAAATAGCACGTCTGTTTTGAGCTTTCAGGTCACAGATTTGAATTAGCCAATCGCTGCCTTTAATCCCATGATATGTACGCATCAGCTGTATGAACAAGGAGCAGAAAAAATAAACAGTAATCACAACTCACTAACAAAAAAATTTTAATCCAAAAGTTAGAGAAATAAAAGAAGTGGTAAATGTAAAGTAAGTTCAAGTCAATGGAAGATGACAGTTGAAGTTCAAGCAAGTAGAACTACAAAAATGGTGGAGTCTTAAATCTAATCTTAAATCTCCAAAAAAGTTGGGACGCTGTGTAGAATATGAATAAAAACAGTATGCTTCTTTCCTGCTTACATGTTCATGATTCATATCCGATCTGTTCCACATGGGAGGCAAAATCGGAATTGGGCCACTTGGTCCATGTAATGTAAATTAACGTAATTTCCCAGTTTTATGGTTGGGGTCAACAGAACAAATAAATGATGTCATTGTTCATCCTACTGCTGTACATAATCCTTATTATTCTGATCTGATTTTTACCCAAATACATGTTGCTAAATTTGAGTTCAGACAGAGAAACAGTAGAAGACGACGGTTAACTTTAGACACAATGAAACATCAGCATAAAATGGACAACAAACTGTCTACGTGGTTAACTGTTACTATTGTTTATTATTATGTATTTAATGTGACTCCATAGAATGACTTAACAAAATGTGATATTAAAACTTCAACAGTATAACAGAAGATAAAAGTAAGAGAGTATAACTAGAAAAGCTGTTGAGATCTGGGGCATCTAAGAACTGAATTCCAATTTAAATCTTAAAATCTTGACTTATTATTCTGGACCTAACGGGGCAATTCAGTTTGTTTGTTCTTGAGCCAGAAAGTTGGGTCGCCATGATGTCACTAATTTGTTCAAGGACTGCAGTTTTAAAGCGCCACATTTGGAAAACGCCTGTCGCCATCTTGGTTTTTTGGATCTGACCAAGGACCTGAGGAAACGCCATCGTAGCGACTTGTCAATCACATGATACTAGGACTGGGTATCAATAAAGTATACCAGAACCCTTAATGTGGTACGGATTCTAGTAGGAGACTTCATTTGAGCATTCTGCCAACTATCGACTATCACACCATGCTTGACTTCACCACTACAGACGGGCTGTAGCTGCTGTGGTAGTGGGGTGAGTCAAATCTTCCATCAAATTGAGGAATGCTTCCAGTGATTAGCTGCTACAAAAACCACAAAAATATTTTTCTCTCTCCATCTGGGTACAAAAATAATCAAATGCAGGTGTTGTTTGATTGGAGACGTTTCAATACAAATTGCTACTGGCTTATTTCGGTAGGAATAGAGTTTCGATACCCAGCCCTAAAGTGTAACTACGCCCTAAAGCATCCCCTGACTTCTGATCTATTTTCCCATAAAGACTCAACTCATTAAGAAACTGTTCACTGAGGTCATAAATCAAATCAGTAGTAGGTTCATTTTCTCATAAGCTTACATACAATCAGACTTCTTTTTGCAACCAGTGGAGTTAACACAGTCAAGGCTAAAAGGGTGAATTAAAACTGATGCTGGTAACACAAGGAAGTAAAATTACTTATTTTACTAAGTAACTTGTGTGAGCTTTGAATCAGCATCATAGCTAAGATGTTCTAGAGCCAACATTAGCTGTAGCCAAGGTTTCCACATTGAATTTTTAATTCTAACTCTAAAGGACATCTGGAGCATAAAAAGCCTGTTAATGGTCTAAAGCACAGATATTCAAGCTGCCTTCAACTTCACATCATGCTAAATGAATCATTACTTGCTATTAGCTGCAACATTAGCATCCTAACTCAGAAGCTATTGGTTCATATTCATATGAAGTTCTTGTGAACAAGGCACCTAAATCCCGGCACCATTACATCAGTATTAAGCACAACCCTTAATGAAAAACAGTTTTCAGATATATCATATGTTTAAACCCTCACCCAAAGAGCCACCATTATGTTAACAAAGAGACAAATGTGGTATTTTTACGAGACGTCAAGCATTTTTCTCATCTTGATTTTAGAGATTTTGTTACAGGGAGGAAGAAATATTGTGTAAATATTTCTGACTTTTAGTTTAACGATTCAATTTCAGAACTCATGAACATTTCACTTCACACTGGAGAAGGCTAACATAACTTTCTTGTAAATAGGATAAACTGGTGTGACTGACTTGATGGAGAGAAATAAAAATGGCTGAATGGTTCCTCCAACTGTGGTCTTCAGTTACGGGATTCGAACAGCGGTTCGTTCGGCGCTGGGATCTTCACGTCGGACGGTTCCACTCCCCAGATCTCGTGGGCGTAATCGGAGATGGTCCGGTCGCTGGAGAACTTCCCAGCGGCGGCGATGTTGCGGATCACCATCTTGGTCCACTCTTTGGGGTTCTATAGTGACACAAAGATGTGTAAGAAAAAGTCAAAGATACAAGAAGCCTATTGGACGACTCAAATATCCAATCACATTTAAATCAGTTCAATCGCTGATTCTGGTTCAGTTTGTGATTAATTCAGGATCTGGTTCTTCCCCATAGCGACAGCAGCTGAGGCGCATGGGTATTGTAGTACTGCATTTAGATCTGACTAAAATGAATAATTCTGAACAATTATGTTTAACTGAATAAAAAGTTAGAGACGTTCTCCTGTGTGACATTCTAGTGTTGCTGTATTTTTTCGTTACCTTGTACAGCTCGCTGACTCTGTCCTGACATCTGACGTAGTCTTGGAAATCAGCAAACACCTTGAACCTGAAACAACGAGACAGAAAACATGAAAATACTGAAACAACAAACCAACACTAACAAATACGACTGTTTGGAGGTCTTTATTTTCTTTTGTTTGCTCTTTTGTTTAAAAGAGTTTGGATACCGAACTCTTTAAAAGGCACCAACTGAATTATGGCAGAAGTACTGATCATCAGTTCCTGTTAAATGAATTGGTGCCAAATGTACCTAAAAGAGAGACGTAAGCTTCTTTCACACAGAGATCGCGTAACAGCACTGCAACAAAGTCCCTTCTGTACAACGCTGTTGTTTGTTCACACTGGAAGGAACAATGCCGCTCTGGGATGAGACTCTACGTAGTGTGCTGACAATGCGTGATCAAAGGAAGTGTGACGTTTAACCCTGCAGCATCTGGGTCTAGTGTGACGTCTAACATATGCATCGACCGGAGACCGGAAACAGGTGAGGTGTTTACCTGTCATGGTTCATCAGCATGCTGACCAGGTCTCTGAACAGTTCAGGCTCTGTAGGACTGAAGAATCCATCCCGGATCTGATCTACGGCCTTTTTCAGCTCCGGCAGACGCTCATAGAACTCCATGGCATTGTAGCTACAGGAGGGAAACAGGGAATGATGTCAGTTCGTCCTCTTTTAAGTGAGATGTCTCACAACCCTGCTGGTACTGAACATGTATCCTCAGTCATTATTATTTTAATTAATTATTATTATTAATTATTTATCACATTTTCTGTCATGTTTTTGTTCTGTTGTAGTTTCAGTCACTTTTTTTAAAATTGTTTTTTGTGCCTTTAGTGGACAGGACAGCTGAAGAGGTGACAGGAAATGTGGGAGAGAGAGTCGGGGGGAGACATGTGGCAAGCGGCCACGGGTTGGAATCGAACCCGGGCTGACCACGTAGAGGACTGTAGACTATAGCCTCGGTACACGGGGCGAGCGCTCTAACCACCGCGCCACCTTTGATGGTTTGGGTAAATGTTTGATAAGTTTTGATCATTAAGGTGAGATTCTAGTGACCAAACTTTAAGTTGATCAGGTTAATTTTCTTCAGTTAGTTTGTTAAAGTTCAACACCTGTAAATGAAAAAATTAAAATCAACGCTAAATTAAAAATGGCTAACTTCCTGCAGGGTTTAGGTCATGACACCAAGAGGCTTTTTTGTTGATCTTGATATAATACATATGTCAACCAAATTTCATACTTCTATGTGAAACATATGACGGTGGTTGCTTCTTTGAAGATTTCTAGGGGGCGCTGTGGAGCCGTTTTGTCCTGCCCCATCCTCAAACCCATATCGGATCATATATTTCACCTGTTTTCAAGGAACCTAAATGTGTAAAGAACCAGAAATATATTCCTTCATCTCTGGTGCCGGGCCTTTAAAGATCACAACCAATTCTGATCATTAATATTGATTATTTGATTAAACATGAATGTGAGTGTGTAATATTTAGAAAATAAATAAGTTGATAAATTAGTTGATCAGTTTAAATGATTGATCTGATATTAATGAAAGTTTAACTATAGCTCTAGAGAAAGAGGTCTCACTGTGTTGAACTACAAACACTAGTTGCTACAGATTGGAGCTTCCTCCTTCATAGATGATCTTTGATGAATCCTGCTCTCAAACCTATCACAAACTGTCCAGCTGTAGACAGGAAGTGATGTAAGCAGTGCTCACCCCTTCCTGTCCATGTCGTGGACGTCGGCGAGCGTCATGCCGAAGATGAAGAGGTTCTCGTGTCCCGCCTCCTCGGCCATCTCCACCGTGGCTCCGTCCAGTGTTCCGATGGTCAGCGCTCCATTCAGCATGAACTTCATATTCCCTGTCCCAGAAGCTTCTGTTCCTGCCGTGGAGATCTGCTCTGACAGGTTGGCCGCCGGGATCACTGGGGGGAAATGATCAATATCATTATTGATCCATGATCAGAGATCACTGCAGGAAAGAAAAATGATTTTATCTTTCTTCCTCTCCTCCTCACCTCTCTCAGCCAGAGACACTCTGTAGTTCTCCAGGAAGATCACTTTCAGTTTATCTCCCACCACCGGGTCGTTATTGATCACCTCACCCACTGAGGTGATCAGTTTGATGATAAGTTTGGCCATGTGGTAACCAGGAGCAGCCTGCAGGAGGAGGAGACGCAGCAGGAGTCAATACTCCACTAACACACCGTCATGGTTCTCTGTATGTTCTACATGTTTAAGAGGTGGAACCTTTCCTCCGATCATCACCGTCCTGGGAACGAACTCTCTGCTGGGATCCAGTTTGATTCCTGAAAACAGACAAAGAGCAGTTTACACATCCACCAGCAGGGGCCAGCGAGCTCACACCAGCACTTTAAATCATACAGGAGAACAAAACAATCAAATGAAATTAAGTTCAATTAAATCAAATCAATTAAATAGATTCATGTTTATGGAAGAGTGCAAAATTATATCTTGTTATTCTTCTGTTTTAATTCTATTATACCCTAAATAAATAAATAAACAAAATAAAAACTACTGAATTAAAGTGTTCTTGAAGTGATCTCTTGGTTTAAATAATCAGGAAGAAATAAATCTGATTATAATTTCCAAAACATTTAACTTTTTTTACACGATAGAAACAATCTAAATCAATGGTATAAGTACTACAGAAGCTGTCCATACTAAAGACTACATATTAAATACATATCTTAATTGTACTCTGTTAAATAGCAAATCATTTTAATGTGGCGTTCCACAGGGCTGATGACCCACGTATCAATATTCACAGTTAACACCAACATTATTCTTATTCTTATTCTTATTTATTATGGGGTGACATTACCTTTACCAAAAACCACTGCGTTAAAGAAAACTAATCTAAAGGGCTACATCCCCCAGATGTTTGCAATAATCAAATGAACAAAGATCAGTTTAAATAGATATATACAACAGATATTACAAGTGTTTTTCAAATATATAGACAGAATGATGTAATACAAAGATGCCAATCAAACTGTAGCGGTCAGTTAAATAGATTGACAATGACCTCATATGGTCTTCTTGTTGTTGAAGTAGAGGTGGTAGAAGTACTCAGTCAGTACTACAATAAGTACTGCATTTTGAGTGATGGGAGAGGAAGGTATATATACACACATTTTTGTGTAGTCTTTGATTTTCAGATATTGGTCATTTGATTGGTTATTGTGTTCTGCCTTGTGATGATGTCACCGGTTGGTCTTACGGTTGTAGAGCGTGATGGCGTGCAGACAGTTGAGCAGCTGCCTCTTGTACTCGTGGATCCTCTTCACCTGGACGTCAAAGATGGAGTCCACGTTCACAATCACCAGACTCTGATGCTCCATGAAGTTCGCCAGCTTTAGCTTGTTCTCCTGGTGAGAGACACTGTTTAGACTGGTCGGACTGGGGGACAGACTGGGGGACAAACTAGGGGACAGACTGGGGGACAGACTCATCAGAATGGGGAACAGACTGGGGGTCAGAATGGGGGACAGACTGGGGGTCAGAATGGGGGACAGACTGGGGGTCAGAATGGGGGACAGACTGGGGGACAAACTGGGGGTCGGAATGAGGGAAAGACTGGTTAGACAGGGGGCAGACTGGGGGGCAGACTCATCAGACTGGGGAACAGACTGGGGGACAGACTGGAGGACAGACTGGAAAGACTGGGGGACATATCTGTCAGACTGGGGGACAGACTGGTTAGACTGGGGGACAGACTAGAGGACAGACTGGAAAGACTGGGGGACAGACTGGTCAGACTGGGGATCAGACATGTTCATACCTGTTTGACTCTGGCTACGTCTCTGATAAAATCTTCGTCGTCGACATACAGGAGGATTTTTCGGAGTTGGTGGAGATCAGTGAGGAAATCATCTCCGATCCTCTGCAGAACATTTCAGAGTCGATCAATGAGTTGATTGATCCACAAAACAATTGGCAACATTGACAACAGATATAAACATTATCTGTAACACTTGGCTCGTGTTAAACCATTGATCGGTCAGGTGCTCTTACATTGGCGATGACGTCAAAGAGGCCAGGGTTACACAGACGCAGCCATCGGCGAGGAGTGATGCCGTTGGTTTTATTCTGAAACTTCTCTGGATTCACCTCGTAGAAGTCTTTAAACCTGCAGCAGAAAAAACTCATTAACATTAAAGGGTTGAGGTTGTTTGTTTGTATCGTGGCTCCAGACTGTCTTGCTTCTGATTTGACATCTCACACGGTCGTCTTGACGAGGTCCGAGTGAATTTGAGCGACCCCGTTGACGGCATGTGACCCGACCACACACAGGTGAGCCATGTTGATCCTCTTCGGCTCCCCCTCCTCAATTAGAGACATTCGACGCAAACGATCCATGTCTCCAGGAAATATGGCCGCAATCCTCTGAGAGACACAGAACAAATACTTCAAAATGTGTACTTATACACAGACAAATACACGAAGTAGACTCTGAGAGAGACACAGTACAAACACTTCAGAATGTGTACTTATACACAGTCAAATATATGATGTTGATTCTTATTCACTAACGAGAAGAAATAAAGTCGCTCTTTCATGCTGAGTGTTTACAGTAGCTCTCAGTAGAAACACTGGAATCAGATCAGACAAGATATAGTAGAGTTGAGTAGAGGCCATTAAAATCCGGTAGAGGTCAGTATTGTTAGGTAGTGTCCAGTAGAGTCCAGAAGAGTTCGGTAGAGTTTGTAGAGTCAGGCAGAGTCCCATAGAAAAAAAAAATTAATGTATAAAATAGGGTAGAGTCGAGTCTTACATCCAGGTGTTTCTGGTTGATCTCGTAGATGAGGATCAGGTGTCGAGGCAGCAGCTGTTCGAACATGAAGACCGGCCATCGCTCCAACGCCTCCGGCAGCACCGTGTGGTTGGTGTACGCACAGGTCCGACAGGTGATGTCCCAAGCCTGGACACACGTAAGAATTTAAACTATGTGTTCCATCTTCACGTGTCGCTGCAGCTGTCAGATAAACGCCAAGACATCACACCTTGTCCCAGTCCAGCCCCTCGATGTCCACCAGGATCCTCATCAGTTCAGGGATGGCCAAAGCGGGGTGGGTGTCATTCAGCTGGATCGCCACCTGGCAGGACAGGAAGAGTCACCAGAAACACAGAAGAAGAAACTTTGAGTGTCGCTGGCTTCAAATGGAAGATGTTAAATATATGAATCATCAAAACGCTGACACTTCCTGTTAGAACGATTTTATACTTGTCATATTTCATTGCCATGTTTACAAACTGAAGTACAGTACTCGAGTAAATGTACTTCATAGTTTTCTCACCTTGTCAGGAAACGTGTCGAAGGATGTCCTCACCGGGTCTCTGCAGCCGAACCTGGAGGATTTGAACCTGCGAATGATGTCCTGCAGCGTGGCCGCCACCACAAAGTACTCCTGCTTCAGACGCAGTTCCTTCCCCTCAAAAAACTACATAAATACTGCACAATAAAACCTCTGAATATGTAGAAACCACACAAATACTGCAGGATAAAACCCTCCAGTACATAAAAACTACACAAATACTGCAGGATGAAACTCTCCAGTACATAAAAATTACACAAATACTGCATGATGAAACCCTCCAGTACGTAAAAACTACACTAATACTGCAGGATGAAACCCACGAGTTAGTAAAAAGTATGCAAATATTGCAAAATAAAACCCTTGAGTGCATAAAAACAACAGAAGTACTGCAGGATAAAACCCACAAGTACATAAAAACTACACAAATACTGCAGGATAAATCCCTCCAGTACTACATGTAAAAACTACAATTGTCAGATAAACGTATAAAAGTAGATTCACTCCTCAGCCATAGAAAATAGAAACATTCAGGTGCAGTACTAGTATCTAAGAGGTGTACTCACATTGCTGTTGGGGTAGAGGACTCTGGAGATGTTCTCGGCCATGTTTCTGTCCAGAACAGCTTCAATATAACCTCCAGCATTAACTGGGAGACAGACAACATACTGGTTCACAGTGGGCTCAACAGTATCACCAACTGGCCCAGTGAACTCATGTCTCGATATGTTACTACCTATTTGCTATACTACACAGTAAAACGATGATGTCAGCATGTTATATTACTCGTCATAAGTCATGAAAATTGTGATCTGATCTGGGTGTCTCAAATTGGCTCCACAGCCCCATCTAGAAACTTTCAAATGAGCAGAAGTACACCTAGAAATACAATATTTGTTACACATGTGTATCATAACAAGATCCACAAAAAAGCCTCTTGGACCCATGACCAAAACCCAACAGGAAGTTGGAAGATTTGGCGTTAATCTTTTTAATAAGTGACACATGTTGTACTTTAACAAACTCCTCCTCCTCCTAGGGAATCACCCAATCAACTTGAAATGTGTTCAGTACAATCATAACACCATCATGAAAAAAAAGGTATCAAAGGTCTCTGCAAAACTTGAAAGGCTTGGTGAATTTTGACGTTTCGCCATGAAACAGGAAGTTGTTATAACACATCTGTCAGTGGTCCAATTTGCCCCAAACATCACATGATGGCTAAGAGTCCCATCAACATGACAATATTCAGTTACAGTGATGGCGCCACCTGCTGGCAACAGGAAGTAAGCGATTTGTGATCAACAGGCACAGTGAGTGTCGGGGCCTGTTCAACGCTGCTGATGCTTCAATTAGCATGGATGCTTTGCAGCCACACTATAGTTATCCTGTTCTTTCTTTTTCTTTTTCTTCTTCTTCTTAAGTATGTTTTTTGTCAGTCAACTACTTCCGCATACTTCAACATAGAAACTTCATTCAAATGTCCTAATTGAGCTGAATATTTTGACATGATGAGATCTATTCAAATTTTTCATAGCTTTCATAATTTCCAAGATATTCCCAATTTTCTGAGAAAAATTCCCCATTCATTCCTATGGGAAAAGTTCCTCAAAACTTCAAAATCTTCATACTTTTCAACGATTCACTCATCCTTCATTCTACTTTCATACTCATCTGAGTGCGCATGCGCCGGCGTGCATGCAGTCTGCTCATTCAACTATATTCTGTATCATTCATAGTTTTCACTTAATACTTCCTCAAACTTCATGAAGTTTCAGGATTTCATCCATTCCTAGAGTGAGAGCTGGGATCTGCTAGAGTGAAGAGAGGACAGAAAATAAAACAAAAATGGACTAACAAAATCGCCCACACGCCCACAATTTTGACCCTACAGCCATAAAATGTACAGAAACGGTAGGAAAACTTGTCGTGCTTCAATTAAATGTATCTACATAGGTGTAGCACCTACGGTTTGGGCTAAATGAACCTCCAAACACCAAGAGTACCCTCCAACTGCCCCACCTGCGCCCATATTAAATCTTGTTTCACAGTCTGCCAAAACTCTGAGATGATCAAAAACTGAAACTCTGATTACTCTGTCATCTTTTCACTTAATCCACACAAAAAGCACACCATTGCATTCAGCTGGGTCTGAGGATGCTCATGGTCTGGTCATTTCACCGATACGACCTATGGTTTGGCTCTGGCAGCGCTTTTCTGAGGGGTGACTTTGACTCACTCTACAGTGCGGGACTCAGCATTTCTCACACACCTGGTGCTAATTATTATAGCTGGTAATGCTTTTAATCCCTCTGCCCTCTCTGTATGTCTCACTGACAGTTACAGCTGATGCCATTGGCTAAATAGCTACGGTCAGTTGGTTCCTCTGTTCCGATTGGTTGATTGTTGTTCTTTGCTGTCTCTCTGTGCCTAAAAACACCTAAAAGGGAGTCATGATTTTAGCAATCATCTCAGCTCATACCTCCATCCTTCTAAACTGTTGAACTCAAATTTCTCTTCTTCCTCCTTTCTCCTCATTATCCTTCCTGCTCCTCTCTCTTCCTTTTCTCTGCTGCTTCCTCTGTTAGTGTTTAGCTGTTCACTTCATGTTTGATATTGAGGCAGCAGTCAATTGCAATTAATTAAATTTTTTAGATTATTTTCAGCCAATTCCTTTTGCCTCTTTGCAATATTTTGAAACTCAGTTCAGCGTACAGCATCTACACGCATTCTCTCCAGGAAATGCATTTTTCTAGTTTAAATTTATTCTTGTTAATTTGTGATCCTCTTAAAGCGCTGAATTTTTGTCATCCTAAAACTGAAAGATGGTAATGCTAGGCTAAACTGGAGGATGCTAATGCTAGGCTAAACTGAAGGATGTGATATTCTACAAACACATAGGAAGGAGGAGCGTTGTAGTGGCTCCCAGCTGCCAATAGGAGTCACTGCAGTGTTTCGCTTTCGTCTGCTTTGAATTGTGTTTGTTTCACATCATTTACATAATCAATGAACATCTGTATCATTGTTGATGATGATTATGAAGATGAAGAACACACATACAGTTTTGCAGTTTGAACTCATTGGGAGCTTTTGCCGACCACAGTCTCATGGTGTTGACGGTGTTGTTATGGTAACCAGGAACTGGAGTGTCATAGGGCATTGCCAACACCACCTACACACACACAACACATATACATGACTGCAGTATATGTGGCTGCAAAATACTGCGGTGGTGAAAGTACACACAGTAAAAGTACTTGATAAGTACATGTGAGCTAATGTCTGACCTGAGTGTCGACCCACTTCACTCCTTTCTCGGTGAACTCCAAATGGCCGTAGAAGTGAACCGGCAGCATGTACTCTGGTCGCGCCTTTTCCCATGGGTTCCCGTACCTCAGCCAATCATCTGCCTCCTCCTCCTGAGGGGGGGAGAGGGGGGAGCAACACATCAACCATTCACACAACTCCAAAACACCTGTGTGTAGGGCTGTGGTGGGTACCTGCCATCCGTTGCGGATCCTCTGGTTGAAGATGCCAAACTCGTAACGGATGCCATAACCGTATGCCGCCAGACCAAGAGTCGCCATAGAGTCGAGGAAACAGGCTGCGGAGACAGAGACGGTGAGAGAGAACAGTTTGTTCACACACATTCACACGTTCGCAGCAGCTTCACAGTTTAATGATCAATAACATCGATCATCAGTGTCATAAAACTGGGAGAGAGTACCTGCCAGTCGTCCCAGTCCCCCATTTCCCAGACCAGCATCCTCCTCCATCTCCTCCAACTCCTCGATGTCCAAACCCAACTACACACACACAGTTTAGCCTGGCATTAGCATCCTTGAGTTTAGCCTAGCTTTAGCATCCCTCAGTTTACAAAGCATTAGCATCCTTCAGTTTATCATAGCATTAGCATCTTTCAGTTTGACATCATCATCATGGCATTCTCCGTTGTGATTGGTGACATTACAAACACTATTTAATTGATTTTAACAAGTCATTTAAACATTCCTAATACTGTATATTAGTGAAGCTGCCAGCATTACAGTTTTTATAAAGACATCTGTAATGGCTGATAGTAGCCCACTTGTCTACTCCAGCTTTATTGATATGAACATAATTGGCTATTGATATCATCAGTTTTGACATTCTTGAGTTTAGCCTTGCATTAATATCCTTTATCTCAGACTAGCATAAGCATCCTTCAGTATCGTAAAAAGGACGTTCATAAATATTTACATGTTTTCATTAAATTTTATATGTCTTCATATTTATACAAACATAAAAACCAGAAGCTGGAGCTGAGGAGAAAAAAATATTCGCGTGGAAATAATCAATATTTAATTACAAGAAAAATAAAAAAAATAAACTAATATATAAAGAGGAGAAAAATAAATAAAATTCAAATTTAAACTTTATGTTTGTCTCTTTTCCATTTTGTCAGGGTTTCATGTTGACAGAGAGACAGAGAGACAGATGTTCAGACAGACAATCAGAGAGACAGACAGGTGATCAGAAAGACAGACAATCAGATAGACACACAGGTGATCAGTCAGACAGACAGAGAGACAGACAATCAGATAGACACACAGGTGATCAGTCAGACAGACAGAGAGACAGACAATCAGATAGACAGACAGACAGGTGTGTTGTTACCTGGTAGAGCGCCTCATCACAGGCATTCTGCAGGCCCAGGTTGATCATGGTGTTCTGCAGTGTTCTGCCCATGTAGAACTCCAGAGACAGATAATAGACCCTCTGAAGACAAATAGAATCAACGTCACAGTGTTTGTTAGCATTTAGCTTTAGCATGAATGTATCATCAAACGTTTAGTATACTGAGCAACAGTGGAAACGCATAATTTTAAAAACCCTGTAATTTCTATTCACTAGCTCTAATCTACTGAAACAAACAAGCATGTGATTCACTGAATAGACTTTTTAAAGTACCCACAACCAAAACATGTTAAATCATGAATAACCATCATTTAGTCATAACATAGAAAGAACAGTCATTGGTGCATTGCAGAGTAAATGATGATGTTGGTGAGATTTTTTTCTGCATGATTGAAAAGACCTGGTCAAGGTGATAATTTACCGGGTCTAATTAATGTCCTACTGAAACAACTGACGATGCCACAATCCCCGAAAAAACTTATGTGAACGGGCAGTTAGGATGATATGGTCAGAACTCGACAGACACGTGCAGCACAGATGTTCCAGATGTTATGTCTGATTGCAAAGTGGACAGAGATCACATTTAGTGACAAGTCCGGATTTAACTTGTACACAACTGGTGGTCGTTGGCGTTTGTATTGTCTCCGCGGGGACTACTATCTTGCCGAATACATCCACTTCTGGATGTATACGGCAGATGTCAACCCAATAGAGCATCTGTGCAATGTTCAGGGTCACTGGGTGAGACAGAGCAATCCTACTCCAGCAACACATGAACAACTTGTCATAGCACTGCAGGAAGAATGACATGTCATCCTACAAGTCCAGATTAATGTTTTATCAATTCAGGAGGCGTAAAATTGTGATAAATGGTGGAGGTAGACACGCACGGTAGTGACTATTTTTGTTCTCTGTCTCAGCATCCACACTTTCTGACTTGTAAACACTAAGACAAAAACCACTAATCTGCACAAAAATGATTTTTCTGTATAACTAAAGGGTGAATAAAGATGTGTGAACCATAATTTACCTTGGATATTTAATATGAAGAGAATGGTATGACATTAAAAAAAAGCGTGTCTACTGTTGGTCAGTATATTTAGCTTTGCTGAGTATGCTGATGTTCTGACACTTTGTCTACAGGATGAGTATTCAATTAAAATTCAAAGAGGTTCTTTAGAGAATTAGCAGAACACCAAAATGTCTAACGTTATACTCGGTGTCATGTTGACGTGTCCTAGTAAAAAATATGTAGTTTAGTAAACAACAGACAGAACTGTAAAATCAGACCCATCAATAATAAATTCACTAATAATAAATGTTCTTTCCCCATTTTAAGTAAAATAAGGATGCTTTTAAAAATAAAACACTCAAGACATTTTAATATGTTAAATCCAGGTCACATCTCAAGTCTCAGAACGGAAGCAGAGAAAACAGGACATTAAAAAGTTCCTAAGCAACATTAACAAATTATGAAATGATCTAAAAGATGGATAAACTTATTCTAACATAGTTAAAGATAGGATTCTTTTAATCAGCAGTGTAACATGACTGTAATGCTACTGAACCAAAAGTTAGAAACACTAACGACAAAAACCTCCAACCCTGTTTGTAGTTCAAAAGTGCTGTTAAGTGCCCGAATTAAGAAAACGTTAAAAAAAACATGTAGTTTGAATTTCCCACAAAGGAATTGGTTTCATGTTTTCATAAAACTCTTCTTAGAGAGGACCAGAGATATTCCAACAGTAGAGATAGTCCACTCTCAGAATTTCTGTCTTGCGAGGTAATCCAACATGAATGAAGCCCCAAAATGTAATGTTAATGTCGATACAACACTTATAAATCCATTAGATAATTTCTTATAACATAACATATAATCAATACTATATTTGCACAAACTAAAATATTTTGGCTTTTTTGTCTAGAACTAGGGGAAAATAATGATTTTAGCCGTTTAGCTCCATTTACGACCATTCGTTGCGGACTCCTTCTAGAGCGCCCTCCAGGTGAAATGCAGCCGATTTTGGTACAATGGAATTAATGGATATTGAACATGCCGATCTCTATACTATTGGAATGTCTCTGGCACCCACCTCACTCTTAGCTAAATAACAGAGGGGCGTGGAGAACATGAACCAAACCCCATTAAAACTATTCTGATTAATTGTCGCCTTCATGATCATAAATATGAATATGATACATAAATATTCAATATTTAAACACATAAAAAAAACAGTACTTCGGATATTTTTATGTTAATACTAACCTCTACTAATGGCGGTATATGATTGATATATTGAACTTTTGATTGAACTTTTTTTACTACTATTTTATCTGCACTGGAGAGAAACCACGCGAAATGTCATTGTACTTGCATATAATGACAATAAAGATCTTCTGACTGATTCTAATCATGTTGTATATATTTTGACACGAGTAACTGCTGACCCACTGCAAGAAACCAAGTTTAAAACTTAACTTTCTTATTGAATTAAGAAACATTGGGAGGTTTAATTAATACCGAATTAATGTCTGTCATGTAATCATCTAAAATCTAACTGCATCATGTTTTCATCGCTTTCTGTCCGTCAGGCCACTATGCTGCGGGCTGCTGCTACCTTGGGGTCATTCTCGTAGTAGTACTGTTGGGTGCGGATCCAGCGGCCCACCAGGTAGTCCCGGACGGTGTGGGCCAGGGCCAGGTAGTAGTCCCGGGATGTCGCCACGTTCCGGTCCTTCACCATCGTATAGTGAACATGTTGGTTAAAGCTCTTCTTGATCGCTGGCACATCACCGAGGCCGGCAATGCCCCGCACGCTGATCTGCTTCCGCTTCTCCTGGTCGGTGAGTGGCGCCGCCATGTTATGTCAGTAACAGCCGGGTTGAGGAGTCCACAGAGCGGAGTGAACGATGAAACAGACCCCGCTTGAGGGAGGAACACCTTGCAAGTGGAGCAGGAAGACAAGAGGCAGCCACGCCCACTCTGAAAACTTTGACAGCTGCGAAGTTTGAGAGGGGGTGGGGCCTGGATGGAACAGAGGGCGTGGTATTCTGTGGGATCTTTAACAAAGACCTCATGTAACGGAAAGAGGTCTCACTCTAATTGCTACTCTGAGCTCGAGTTTCAAATTTGTGAAAGTTGTTTAACCACGGCCCTTCTTCCTACAGCCTGTTCACTCCCTATTAATTCCATTGTACCGAAATCGGTTGCAATTCATCTAGAGAGCGCTCACGAAGGAGTCTTAAATGAAAGAGCGAATGGAGCTAAGCTGCTAAAATATTATTTTCACCAAAAAGCCCAATTTTCATTTTAGTTTGTGCAAATATAGTATTGATTATAGATCAAAAGTCAAATGATGCAGAGATATTCCACCAGCTATTAATGCCATAAATTATAGTGCTGTAAAGTGGCTTGTGGTGCTACTACCAGAGAGTGCTACCAATGCTACTACTTAAACAAAGTTATTTCACAACAATTGAAACTGTGAAAAAAAATCTGATGGACTATTAATTGTATCTACCCATTATGTCAAAAATATAATGAAAATTAACAGGAATTCCCCCCCCCTATAAACGTTTAATTTTAGGGCTTCAGCTCCATAGAGCTCCATTCATTTTGGACTACCTTGCAAGTGCCCCCTATATACCCAGAAGTTCTGAGAGTAGCATATCTCTACTACTATTAGAATATCTCTGGTTTAACCACCACTTTTTAAGTCACGCAAACAAAGATAGCGGCCGGATGCTAGAAATGTTCTTGCTCTATTTGCACAGTCTATTCCAAAATAAAGATAATCAGTAATATTAATGTATATTGATTGATATTGTAGCCTATTGTTCTCTCCAATATTCAAGATTTTAATTAAAAATGATTGTTTAAATATTTTGTTTGCTTTGATTATTGTTCAGATGTCCAGTGAAAACCATGGGCCACACATTGAAAGACAAAAAAAACATTCATACTCACATCCATGCCTATGGTCAATTTAGAGTCACCAATTCACCTATATTGCATGTTTGTGATGGTGGGAGGAAGTTGGGGGAACCCATGCAGATGCGAGGGAGAACATGCCACCGTGCTGCCACAAGATAATATATTAGTATTGATTTTCTCAGTTATTTTCTAATGTAGTATTAGTCCTATGTCAAAAGTCCCTAATAATTTTTATCATATTTAGTCACATGATCCTGTTTTTCAGTCATGTTTTAGTCGACTAAAAGTCTGGACATTTTAGTCTTATTGTAATCAAAGAAAACAGTCAGCATTTTTGCCTATTTTAAGGAAAAGTGTTGACATTTTAGTCTTTTTTAGTCTTTCTAAGACATCAGGTTATTTTTTAACATTTCAGTCAATCTAGTGGAGACTAAACCAATATTTTTGGTAATTTTCCTCTCTCAATTTTCCTCTACTGATTCCACATCAGATTTATCTGATCATTATGTGATGAAAACAGGTTGAATGATTAAGAATACAGCCTTGCAGAAAGTGTCTGGTCTGATGATGTCAGTTTAAGGAATACATCCAGACATAGAACATGTTCTGATTGGCTGATTTATTTTGAACCATGCCCGGCTCCAAGCCAGCGAGCCGGGCTTCTTACCCATTCAAAGTTTGACAATAGGTTGAGATGGTTTCAGCCCCAAGACCTGTAATCATTGGCTTTACTATATAAAACTGTGAGACTCTGAGCTCCAGCTATCCTGAGGGAAACTTCAGCGGGAACCAGCTACTAGATTTATTATTATTATTTTTGTTTTTGTTTATTTAGTTGGGACAATGCACAATTCATATATAGTACCAGATAAAGCTAAGAGCTCATTTTCATCTGTAGTCCCTAGGCGGAGGCCAAATGATGCGCAGGTTACAGCAATTATAATAAATCAGCACAAACACAATACATACATCCAAGAAGTGGATCGTTTAGTGTTGTCATCATGAAGTGTGGGGGGGGGGCACTGCTAATGGATGACGTCAGAAGTTGTCCACATTCACGGCCATCCGTCTCCGACATACGGTTCTAGGTCCACATGTCATTCCCGGGATAAAGCAATCAGGCATCAGCTTCATGCAGGACAATGTCCTTTATGGGACGTTCAGGCTCACCGGGTGAGACGGAAAAATCCTGCTCCAGCAACACATTCATAACTTGTCACAGCTCTGCAGGAAGAATGGCATGTCATCCTACAAGTCCATGTTCACATTTTATCCATTCAGGGTGTAAAGTAGTGATAAATGCTGGAGGTAGACACGCACGGTAGTGACTATTTTTGTTCTCTGTCTCACCATCCACACTTTCTGACTAGTAAACACTAAGGCAAAAACCACTAATCTGCACAAAATGATTTTTCTGTATAACTAAAGGGTGAATAAAGATGTGTGATCCATAATTTGCCTTTGATATTTAATATGAACAGGATGGCATGACATTAAAAAAATGCGTTTCTACTATTGGTCAGTATGTGTATATATATATATATATATATATATTTTTTTTTTTTTTTTTTTTTAAACTACATTTTATTCTCGTCTTGTTTTCATCTACAACATTTTCATGTAGATTTAGCCACAGTTAGTGTTTAATGACATCGTCTTGTTTTAGTCATGGAAAAAAAGGTAATTACTGAACATTTTTCATCAGTTTTCATTAACTAAATGACATTAACTAAATGACACTATATCATATTATGCTAACATTTAGCAAGTCAGACCATCATGGCAACAACGTTTCAAACTGTAATGGCCTGCAGTGTTTTTTTTTATCACATTGTCAAAAATCAGCTTTCATACAATAATATGACCAATAACCTGAAAACAATCCATAAATTCATTCATTCAAATCCATTTTAGTTATGGTAAAAAATGGTATGGTATTAAAGTTATGGTATACATTTTTTAACAAGACTGACTGATCTGAAGCACAAACCCTCTTTGTGTGCGTCCTGACGTCATGTCCAGAGCGTCAACCCGTACAGCTCGTGCTCCCGGGTACCAGAAAGGATAAAACCCCGTTTCCTGAGGGTCGCCTGTGACGTTTGACGTGAATTTTGAGCACAGGTAGGTCGACGCGTTCGCAGACACTTCCTGCTGCTATAGGTAACGATCACGCGTTTGTTAAGGTGCGTTTGTGTCCGCGGGTTGACTTCTAACAGTTGTGTTTCAACTGTGTCTGTTCAGCATTTGTCTGTCTGACTGACCCGCCCGGTTCCCGGCCCGCTTCCACCAGGTAAAGATTCTCTGAACCAGCATTCATCTGTAGTCTGGTGCCATCACACAGCTGGTTTCACTGGCTTTACTGATTTTAGTGTGAGATGTCTGCTCACAGATCCAGTTTGATTCTTTCTGTATTTATCAAAATAAAACACAAACATCAAGGGTCATTTTAGTACAAAATAAAAGCACAATTTAGTTGATTTATGAGTCATCATAAGAGTCACATGACTAAGTACCAAGGCACTTGCACTCTATTTGAGTATTTCCATTTTATGCCACTTTATACTTCCTCTGCAACATCTCACAGGTAAATCTTGTACTGTTTATCAGGGTGTTAACAGGGAGGAGGTTAGGGAGGAGGTAACTTAGTAAGTTAGTATAACATGCTCACATTTATGGCTGCAGCATGGGTGAAAAGCCCAAGACAAATTTCCCACCTTGTGGGACAATTAAGTTTATCTTGATCTTATCAGGTTAAAGTAACATGCTACCATTTGGCAGGATATCATAACATACTAAATTTCACAGGTTAGATTAACAATAACATTTGTTACGTTAACTTGCTAAATTTTGCAGGTTAGTGTATCTTGCTAACTTTGACAGGTTGGTGTTACATGGTAACAGATAGCAGGTAACATTTAGCAAGTTAGCGTAACATACTAACATTTAACAGTTTATCGTACCATGCTAACATTTAGCAGGATTGCATAACATGCTAACATTATTTCTCAGGTTAGTGTAACATGCCAATATTTAGTGTGTTGGCTCTTTAAAGAGTTTAAACCCCCTCTTGGTTTAGGCATAAAATGTTATATGGATGAAAACAGGTCAGTTTATCACAGTAACATTCTTTTCATTGTTAATCAAATGATGTCAGAGTCAGGTGAGCTTCACCTGTCATCTTGTCTTCCAGCAGGATGTCAACCACATCTCAGAAGCACCGGGACTTTGTTGGCGAGCCGATGGGAGACAAATCGGTGACGGCTCTGTCAGGGATCGGAGATATTCTGGGGAAGAAGCTGGAGAAGAAGGGCTTTGACAAGGTGGACAAAAAACACTTTAAATACCACTATAAATGCCAAACAGCACCCCCTAGAGGCGGCAGTGATCACAGTCAGGATATGAAAGAACACCTGAAAATAAGCCAGAACTTCATCTGCGAAAATCTGAGTCTAAAATCTTCATGGTCTTTTAACAAAGTATTTAATACAAATCAGCGTCACTTCACATTATATAAAAATTGGTAGAGAATATCAGTGTGGTTATTATGGCAGCTTCAATAAATATATATAAGTATATATTATATTTATGTTTTCCATGTCTTTCTCATCTTTATCTGGGGATTTCTTTCTGTTTATAGTTTCTGTGATGCTTAATGTATTTTGTCCCATGTGTTTTCAGGCCTACGTGGTTCTCGGTCAGTTCTTGCTGTTGAAGAAAGACACAGAGATGTTCACCGATTGGCTCAAAGACGCCACAGGAGCAAACTCCCGACAGGCCGAAGTGTGCTCCAAGTGTCTGAAGGAGTGGTGCAATGCCTTCCTCTGAGGCCCCGCCTCTTCCTGTTCTTCCCCAGCTTGCTGTCTTCCTCCCTCTGATGCTGCTGTCAGAGCTGATAACTGTTGGTCTGAAGGCGTCTTTACTGCCGCCGCTGTTTAATGGTTTCAGGTGCATTTTCAGCCTCCTTCCTCCTGGGCAGCTGTGATGTCACAGTGACTCGACAGGTGTTTGTAAAGCTGTTTTATAAGCTTGTTTCATTGGGGAAAATTAGTTTACATAATAAATTTTGTGCCTGAACTGTTTGTCAGCTTCATTGTTTTCAGGAGATCTCAGAAGAAAATTGAATTTAATGAATGTTTTTGTATCATTTTCGCCATATTGTGAACCCCTAGAGGGTCCCGACCCCTGGTTGAGAACTACTGATCCAGAGCATAGTGGACTGCCAAACCTTTGACGAGACCATTAGGTCCACAGATATGTTAGTGCCCCCTGTGACCAGAACAGACCTGAGGATCTGTTGGATGCTGCATGATACAGGAAATGGTCATGAATGTAACTCTCCAGTTGCCCTGGTGACCCTAATGATAACATTAGCCCATAAATAGCTGGAGTATAGTACTGCATTAATGCATCAATAATCAGAATTCAAAAATGCCCTGAAATGATCCATTCTGCTTAGAATGATTTTTACTTCTAGTACTTATGTACTCTTACGTACTTCTACTTAATTGAACAGTTCACACAACAATATAAATTCAGTAATTTTCTCCTCATGCTGATGTAATGTCAACATTTCTGGAGCTTCACAGTAAAACCGCGTTGTAGCATTCTGCTAAACACCTGAAGAAGATGGAGACTTAAAAACACCTGAGGATGATGGAGACTAGTTGAATTAGTTTTTGTATGGAGTCATTTTGTTTTTTAAACTAGTCTCCATCTTCTTCAGGTGTTTTAAAACTAGTCTCCATCTTCTTCAGGTGTTTTAAAACTAGTCTCCATCTTCTTCTGGTGTTTTAAAACTAGTCTCCATCTTCTTCTGGTGTTTTTAAACTGTTCTCAATCTTCTTCAGGTGTTTTAAAACTAGTCCATCTTCAGGTGTTTTTAAACAAGTTTCCATCTTCTTCAGGTGTTTTAAAACTAGTCTCCATCTTCTTCTGGTGTTTTTAAACTGTTCTCAATCTTCTTCAGGTGTTTTAAAACTAGTCCATCTTCAGGTGTTTTTAAACAAGTTTCCATCTTCTTCTGGTGTTTTAAAACTAGTCTCCATCTTCTTCAGGTGTTTTAAAACTAGTCTCCATCTTCTTCTGGTGTTTTTAAACTGTTCTCAATCTTCTTCAGGTGTTTTAAAACTAGTCCATCTTCAGGTGTTTTTAAACAAGTTTCCATCTTCTTCAGGTGTTTTAAAACTAGTCTCCATCTTCTTCAGGTGTTTTAAAACTAGTCTCCATCTTCTTCAGGTGTTTTAAAACTAGTCTCCATCTTCAGGTGTTTTAAAACTAGTCTCCATCTTCTTCAGGTGTTTTAAAACTAGTCTCCATCTTCTTCAGGTGTTTTAAAACTAGTCTCCATCTTCAGGTGTTTTAAAACTAGTCTCCATCTTCTTCAGGTGTTTTAAAACTAGTCTCCATCTTCTTCAGGTGTTTTAAAACTAGTCCATCTTCAGGTGTTTTTAAACAAGTTTCCATCTTCTTCTGGTGTTTTTAAACTGTTCTCAATCTTCTTCAGGTGTTTTAAAACTAGTCTCCATCTTCTTCTGGTGTTTTTAAACTGTTCTCAATCTTCTTCAGGTGTTTTAAAACTAGTCCATCTTCAGGTGTTTTTAAACAAGTTTCCATCTTCTTCAGGTGTTTTAAAACTAGTCTCCATCTTCTTCAGGTGTTTTAAAACTAGTCTCCATCTTCTTCAGGTGTTTTAAAACTAGTCTCCATCTTCTTCAGGTGTTTTAAAACTAGTCCATCTTCAGGTGTTTTTAAACAAGTTTCCATCTTCTTCAGGTGTTTTAAAACCAGTCTCCATCTTCTTCTGGTGTTTTAAAACTGTTCTCAATCTTCAGGTGTTTTAAAACTAGTTTCCATCTCATTCAGGTGTTTTTTTTAACTAGTCTCCTTCTCATTCAGGTGTTTGGTTGCTGCTGCACTGTTTTACTGTGACTCAAACTTCACCTGAGAAAATGAGTAATTTTAGTTTTTGGATGAACTGTAAATATTATCATTAATGAATTTGACTTGTAACAGAGGACTTATATTATACACTGTGGTATTGCTAGTTCTAGTAAGTTCAGCATCCTCATACTTCTACTACTGTAATTAAAGTAAAAGGACATAAATGACATCACTGCAGCCTGTTGAGTTCTACTTCACTGCTTCTGTCATTTCATCAGACATTTGTGGATCGAACTCTGAGAATCGTCTGACTGAATAAATCAATGACTTTATTTATACATTCAGAAACATTCATATCTGTTCACACAGTTTGTACCGAACACATAGCAAACAGGAAAATAATACATCAAGTTTAACACAAACAGGAACCCAGTGTCTTAGTTAACTGGTTTAACTGGCATAGAGGAGCAGAATAAACCCACTATTCATATCAATAAAGCTGGAGTAGACTAGTGGGCTAATATAATGCTACCACTGGCAGCTTTATTAATATGCAAACATATCCCATCCAACAAAATGTAGGAACAAATGACGTGTGAAGACCCCAGGAAGAATACCTTCTGTTCTGCAGAAGCTAACGGGGATCTTAACAAACAAACAACAGGAAATGACTTGTCAAAATCACTTAGTGTTTGTAATACACTACCTGACCCACAAAAAAAAAGTCACCACCTGGATTTAACTAAGCAAATAGGTAAGTTACTAATAAAAATGCAGTAATAATTACTACAGTGATTAATATATTTCAGCTGGCAACAAGTTATTTAACCCTAACTGATGCAGTGAGTCGCTTCACCAACCACACTGGAGGACGTCCTGTGGTCGTGGAAAAGATGTTACTCTGTTTCAGAAGGGTCAAATTATTGGCCTGCATCAAGCAAAGAAAACAACTAAGGAGATTAATGAAACTCCTAAAGTTGGGTTAAGAACTGTCCAACGCATTGACCCCATTGAGAGTCTTTGGGACGTGCTGGAGAAGACTTTACGCAGCGGCCCGACTCTCCCATCATCAATACAAGATCTTGGCAAAAAATTAACGCAACTCTGGACAGAAAAAAATGTTGTGACAATGCATAAGCTTAACAAAACGATGCCACGTCAAATGTGTGCCATAATCATAGCTAAAGGCGGTCCAAAGAAACAGAGTGTGTGACTTTTTTTTTTTTTAGCCGGGCAGTATATTACTGTCACCAGTCACATGGGAGGACACCATGATGATGACACCAAGTCAGGAATATCAGGGACCGATTGACAGAATGGTTTCTGAACAATAAATCCAACCTGACCATGTGTTCAAGTCATTTTGTCCGAGTCAAAGGTTGTATCGTCCCAATTTCCGATCTGTCATGAACGCAGCATTAAGTGACAAGCTAATGGTGAAGCTACCTGTGAGGCTGACTGTGATGCAAACCATCTCCTGTTAATTAGCTAAGATCAGTAGTGTAAAGTAACTAAGTACAGTTACTTGTAGTTTGAGGTTCTTGTACTTAACTTTTTATTTCACGTTTTGTTAAATTTGGTGTTTTTTACAACAAAAATAAAGCAATGCTGATAGAAATCAGAACTTAGCATCTGATTAAATTAAAAAAAGATAAAATAAGTACAATATAACAGAATATATAGATTATACCTGATGGTTGAAATAAAAACATCTGATGAAGGCGCTCTGCAGGATTTCATCAGATTAAAATAAATGAGTTTTAAATGTCGACCAGAACAAACTGGTACAAACTGGTCAAACCTTCAGGCACAATATTCATGTGGACATAAACGATCCTTCATACACTGTATAAAAACCAGCTGCTCTCCACCTTCATAACTAAACATATATAAAGTTAAAAAAGAAGTGACATCACTGCTGATGTCACTTCTGGAGTGTTTCCATGAGGTCACAGTTAAGAAAATATGTCAAAAACTCCATTGAAGCAACCAGTGGAGCGCCTGATTGGCTGATCAGACATGATGTCATCTTTCAGCCTGACGCTCCCCATCTCTATAGCAATGGGCATCTAAATTTATCTCCATGGATCTGAGCAACATCATCTGGGACCAACCAATAGGAGCAGAGCTGCTTTCCACCAGCAGGTGCCAGACTCCGCAGAGAGACTAGAGGACAGGGTTCAGGGACTGCATGAGGTCACAGCGAGTCTGATGATGTCATCAGAACATTCAGGATGTCTGTCTGATTTTTCACAATAAAATGTCAGTGTATCTTCAGGGACTCGATGTAGTGAAACGTTGCTCCCAGTGCCCAACTGGTTTCCACCTGGTTGATCGTCCTTACCAGCTGGAACACACAAACGACAGGTCGTATAAACACACTGGTCTAGACTGGTCCAGACTCTGGTCTAGGTTCTGGTCCAGGTTCTGGTGTTGCTCACCTTGAACTGTTTGTGTGGGGGGAATCCGAGCTCCTGTAGCAGGACTGAGATGTAGACCAGGTCCAGACAGAAGAAAGGTCTCTGGAGAGGACTGAAAGACAGACCACTACACACTGCAACAACAGATTAGAGATTGATTATAGATTATAGATCATAGATTACATCAGAATCAAGAAACATGAAGTGATAAACAGGAAGTCCTCCAGTGTTTAGATGTATACTGTTCCTGTTCATGAAGCTAACTGTGATGCTAACTGTCTCGTGTTAATTAGCTAAGATCAGTGGTGGAAAGTAACTAAGTAAAGTTACTTTCAGTTTGAGGTACTTGTACCAAATGTTTTCTAATTTGTGCTACTTTGTATTTGTATTCTACTACATCTCAGAGGGAAATATTGTACACCTGATACTGTTACATAAAGATGATACTACTATTCTACTGCATGAAGCAGTTTTGAAGCTAACATTAAACAGAAAAACAATCTGAATTAAAGCTTAGTATAATAATTTAACTGTGTTGTTAAATACATTCAAAATGTTCGACATAAATACATTAAAATTGTTTTAATTAGAATTAACTGAATTATTATTTTGAGATAAACATGATATGATTCCAGATCGAATCAATATGCTTCAGTATTGATTTTTATTATCAGGGACCTTTAAATATCAGTGTGTGTACATGAGGTGTAGTTCAGGTGTTCACCACCTGATGGCGACGTCTCACCTCTTTTAGCTGCATCAATGTAATCTGACACCAGAATGGTTCCTCCCTTCTTCTCCTCTGAACACAGAAAACAGATCCCAGATCAGAACCACTTAAACCAGTACACCTCCTGAACATGGTATGAAATATATACATGTGTAGTGCACTCATGTACTTGTACATTAGTATACAGGTATACTACTGTCATGGTTAAGTGTCTTATATGTAAGGATTGTGTTCTCGTCTCAAAAACATGGATATAAGTGCAATACTTACACCTGAAGCGAACAGTACTATTGTACTTTCACTATATGAAGCTTACAATACTGCTGTTCCTTTACTATATGAGGCCGACAGTACTACTCTAGTAATTATATATACTACTGTACACATCAAAATACTCTGCAAAGCAGGAGTGACCTCCTACCAATTCTGTCTCTAAATACTACAATACCCATCAGGCAGCAGCTAACTGTTGGAGGTGTGAATCAGATCAGAGCCATAATACAGGACAGGCTTTGCGATTAGCTGTCAGTCAGACAAATGCATCCTGGGAGTTGTAGTAGACTGACACATCTTTTGTTTTAATTCAACATGAGAGTTTCCTGACCAATGAGTGTGGTGTTAGCATTAGCATAACATTAGCTTCCTACCGATGACGCCGAGGTCGACGGCTCTGTCATAGTAGTAGGAGAAGGCGTAGAAGTCCACCTCCGCCGCTTCAGACACCTTTATCACCTTCCTGTACAGAACCTTCTCCACTTTCGTCAGACACGCCTCATACGCCGGCTCCCCTGGGATGCACATGTCCATTCTTACACGCTCCCATTGCATCATGGGTAACAATAACCAATCGGATGAAGGGAGGGTGGAGCTTACCTGCCTTCTGACCCTTCACAGTGTAGATGATGTCGGCATACTCCCAACTGCCAGAGTACTCTGAAGCAAGGCAGGGGCTGACCAGCTCAGTGCTGCCCCCTACTGCTCACACACACACACACACACACACACACACACACACACACACACACACACACACACACACACACACACACACACACACACACACACACACACATTAGTGCTACATAATAGGAGTAGCAATAGTAGTTGTAGTAGTGGTAGCAGTACTACTAGTAGTAGTAGCAGTAGTAAAACCTGTAGTAGTACTATACTATAAGTAGTAGCAGCAGTAAAACCTGTAGTAGTACTATACTATAAGTAGTAGCAGTAGTAAAACCTGTAGTAGTACTATACTATAAGTAGTAGCAGCAGTAAAACCTGCACTATTACTAATAGTAGTAGTAGTAATAGTTGTAGCCGTACAACTAATGGTAAAATCTGTAGTTGTACTATTACTATTAGGAGCAGTACAAATAGAAGCAGCAGCAGCAGTATTCATAAAACCTGTAGAAGTACTAATACTACTATTACTAGTAGCAGTAGTAATAATAGTGGCTGTACTACTAGTGTGTAACTGTATCTGGGGCCTGAAAATGCCGACTCATTGAAGTAGACAGAGAGACCCCCTAACGCAGCACTGGAACCAGAGCCTGGTTCAAAACCTGTAGGTGGTCTTGTTAAAATGAGCACGCCCTCACCATCCTAAGAAGCCACTGAACATGGAGATCTATAATTTGTATGGATAAAGTTCAAAATGTGAACATTATAGTGAGAGAAAACTGCTACTGTCTCCTTTCCTCCACTGTTTTCAGCTCAAAGGTAAAATGGGAGCTGATGAGGCAGTTGGTTGGACTTCCTGTTGTTCAGGGCCTCCCTGAGCCAGAAGTGTTTGTCTGTTAGCTTCCAAATTAGCATCACTAGAACCAGCACAAAATTTACTATGTTTTCATGTCAACATTATGGATGTGTGGTAAAAACTGAGGCAATGAAACGATTTTTAGGCAGCTTCCCTCCACTCTAATGAGTCAGAGAGGATCTTTGCTGCAGCTTCTTACATCAACAGCTGGCAGGAAAGGATTTAATCTGGCTGTGTGTTATTAAAAGATTAGATAATGGCTTATTTATCTGACAGGGGGGTAAAGAGAGATGAAAGTAAGCTGAAAAGCAAGAAGAAGAAATGTACGTACAAGGTGAAGCGTCGATGCCTCCTAAGACTGCAAGTCGAGCCGACATCAGACCCAGACCCAGATAGCTGCAAACACAAATCA